>APFE031139706.1:2203-88752 GCA_000404065.3 Pinus taeda
ATCATCAAGTGGAAGAACTTACCCACTGAAGATTCCACATGGGAGGACAAGAATTTTATACAGAAGCATCAAGAACTACTCAAGCGTTGAGGACAATTCTTTTTGAGGGAGAGGGGCATGTTAGGCCCCTATACTACTAGTGTAACCCCTTATTGTTCTTAGTACAACCCACTTATTATATTGATGTACCCATGTAGTGCCCATATTGTTACTATTGTGCCCCATAGAAGCCCACTATTGTTATTATTGTGCCCTTACATTATTATTGCTATGTTGGCTCTGATTATGTTATGACCCCTTAGACTCTTATATATATAAAGGAGGTCTTCTCATTTGTATCATCCAAGAATTGTTCATTTATGTAATATAAAGGAGGTTGCCCCCTCGAAGCGGCTGAATTCTAAGGCGTTGATCTATCTTTTCTATCTTTTAGTGAGCTAGTTTCATAACCATTACCATACTGAATACCTAAGCTCCAGAACCAAATAACCATACTGCTATCTTCATCTATGGGATAAATACTTATTGATTACTTTCTTCATTATCTAGATCAAGACTATTCAATTCGAGTATGATTCCATATGTTGCATCATCAACCACTCCTAGCTTGTGGGTTGGCTTGATTCCTTCACTCAAATTTGCAACATGAAGTGTTGATCCAAGCACTACAGCTTCATCAACATCAAGATGCTTATCTAATTATTTTCTGCCAAGAAATTCTTGGAGCAATCCTTGTAATTTTGGCATGCGAGTTGCTCCACCTATCAACTCTACAGCATAAAGGTCTTCCACCTTCAAGCCAAAATGCTTAAAATTTCCTTTACAGGAAAAAGTACCTACTCAAATAGATCCCCCCAAAGCTCTTCAAATTTCTGCTAAGTTATGGTATTCCTAAAATCATGATCCTCATAAATTAATTCAACTGATAGAGGGGCCTCATTATTAGCACTAAGGATTTCTTTGGTGCACTTAATTTGTTTCTTCAACTTCGCTATCACTTTACGATATTTCCACACATCTATACCATTCCCAACTTTCCTATTAAATTCATCTACAAAATGCTCAACAAGATTCATTTTCATAGTTTGCTCACCAAGATTTTCCTTCCATCTTACATCTTTGACCTACAAAGTTTTGCTTTCATCTATTGAACCTAGCATCTCATTGATCAGAATTTGTTGCTCAACTGGACCTCCAAATTGTAAACACACTTTTCGATAACATGGTTTCCATTTTGATCTCGCACACAATGCATAACATGTCCATCTAATTCCTAGACGAGCTTCAACTATTGGTCATCGTTTCCCTTTAGCATGCCTGGAACTTTTTGGAGCATATGTTCGCTAATTGCATTGAAACAGAATTGGAGCATAAAACAAAAATTGCGTTGAAACAACTAGCAACATTTTTACACCTATGATATCTATGGACGCCTGTAATCTCTTTGGACGGATTAAACAAGCAACAATTGTTTCCAATGAGAACCATGTTATTCTTGAGGACTTATCTGACCTGTATTTCCCAAGTAATAATATTTGGAAGGTAACCTAGTTTGAATTGCAACTATCAGTGCATGTTCCCTCCATCTGCATGGCAAGTAAATTGACTTCTAACAGCTACAATTACAAAATCATCAGGTTTGAAGGTTAATTTGGATAGCAAGTCCTCTTATATCATGCCTTGCTAAAATTTCCTGATACTCTTTTGCACTATCTTGGTTTCAATCAACCATGATCTTGTTCTCTGAACAATTATTGGCATTAAAATGGCTTCATTTATGAGTAGCAGTTGGGAACGGATAGGAAAACATGAGGAATGGAGTCTCTAAATCCCTATGATAAGTTGGGCCATCAGGTTTCCCAAGGTATATCAAAGAATCACGATCACAACCCATAAATAAATCTGAATCATTTATGAATTTTGAGGAAGTTTCTCCGTTTGTCCACAGAGATGAATTTGATCAGTTGTAGAATGTAGCTTTGCAGGATGTCAATGTTCCATGAACAAATTCCCTATTTGCAAAGCCTTGCATCAGAATAGCCCCTGTATCGATGTGTTGTGCAATTGTAACTACCAGGATCTTCAACTATGAAGTTATTTTGCAAGAAGTTAAACCCATCAATCTGGTGTGATTTCATGTGTTTTTTCAAACAAGGATGCAATACAAGATTGAGTACAAGGGTTCTCTGCTCTTTGATTTTGTAATCAATTGATTTGGTGTTGTTGATCCCTAAAATAGTCTCCAAGTCCTTGTTAGGGGCATGCCTGGAATGTTTTGTTGCTTTACGAGCCTTTTACCAATGGGATTCAAATATTGTTTCAATATTTCATCCAGTAAGACTACAGTGTTTGCAAACATAGCCAAAACCATCTTCTAGAGTAAAGGAGTGGCAGATTCATGGGTATCTCATTCAACCAAAGTAGAAAAACGAGCTTGGAATATATTGAGATGAGGATTAGTAGCACATAAATAGACCTCAACTTCTATGTTCTCTCCTTTTCTATCACAATTCAGCCACATAACCAACCATTGACATCTCCTAGCCTCCTGTGGATCATTCAATACATGAACTACTGCACTGGGAGATCTTTGATTCAATCATTCATTCAGTCATATCTTCTGATCCGGGAGCCGATTTTGGGAGTGTGATATACGGTTGGAAATAATTTTCTGATCTACTTTTGATGAACACACTTATGACATGTTTTACAATGAATATCATGTGCAAAACATCTATGAAAACTAGACATAGTAAGAGCCCACTTTTATCCCTAGTGACAGGCTGCGAAGAATGGAACTAACAGAGGAAATCACAATGAAATTGGCATATTTGGTTAGATGATCTACTACCACAAAGATACAATATTTGTTTTGGGATGAGGGTAGCCCTATTATGAAGTCCATGGAGACACTTTCCCATTTTTGTCTTGGAATGGGCAGTGGGTGTAACAGACCCACAGGGTGGGTATGTTCCACTTTATTTCTCTGAAAGGTCCTGCATTCCTTGATATATTTGATAATGTCCTTCTTGAGTCCCTTCCATGTGAACCTTTCCCTTATGGTCCTGTAGGTCTTCAGAAATCCGAGATGTCTTGCTAGAAGGGAGTCGTGGGCTACTTGTAGGATATTCATTTTTAGTTGTGACCCTGGAACTAAGTAGATCTGGTCTTTATAATAGATTGAAAACTCTATACCAGATGTTTGTTGATTGTCCATCAAGGATTTCACAGGCTATCTGGTTCTTTGAGTATTCTACCAAAAGAAGGGACTTCCAGTCTTCCTCAATGTCTATGAGGGAGAATGTATCCAGTGTCCTTGATAAGCCATCTTCTACTACATTGTTTTTTTCCTTGACATATTTGACCTCAAAGTCATAGGTTTTGATCTTTATAACCCATTTTTGTTGCCTTTAATTTAATCCTTTCTCCCCTAGGAAGTATCTGAGATTATTATGATCAGTTTTAACTTTGAATTTGTTACCCACTATATATGGTCAGAACTTGGTCAGCGCATGCATAATTTCCAGCATTTCTTTGTCATAAATGGAATAAGAGCACTCATAATCCTGAAGCTTCCTACTCTCAAAAACAATCGGATGATGATTTTGTATTAAAACGGCCCCAGTTCGTTCCCCAGAAGCATTGCACTCCAATAAAAATGGTTGGGAGAAATCTGGTAAGGCTAGAACTAGGCATGAACTCATCATTTCCTTCATGAACTCAAATGTTTCTTGTGTTGTCTTTGTCCATACAAAGGCTCCCCTTTTAGTCAAGTCAGTAAGAGGTGTTGCTAGTTGTGAATACTCCTTAACAAATTTCCTATAATAGGTACAAATACCTAAGAAGATTCTTAATTTTGTTACATTTTTGGGAGTGGGCCAATTAAGAATGGCTTTGATCTTCTCTTGGTGCACTTTGACTCCTTGGCCTCCGATGATGTGGCCCAGATATAATAATTTTGTCATGCCAAACTCAATTTTTGAGATTTTAGCATAAAATTGTTGTACCTCTAATATTCCCAAAACCTAGTCCAGATGTTGTAGATACTCCCCCCATGTTACTCAAGATCTTGTCGAAGAAGACCAGCACAAGTTTGTGTAGTTTCTTGTTAAACACATGGTTCATATATGATCGAAATGTCGCAGGGTTGTTGATGAGTCCAAAAGGCATCATTAGGAATTCATAGTGTCCATAGTGGCATCTGAAAGCTGTTTTTGGAATGTCCTGATCCCAAACTCTAATTTGGTGATAACCTGAGTGAATGTTAAACTTTGAGAAGTACTTGGCCCCTTTCAGTTCATCCATTAGCTCATCGATCCTGGGGATAGGGTAATGATTCTTTATGGTCTTCTTGTTTAGAGCCTGATAATCCATGCACATTCTTAAGGATCCATATTTCTTCTTGACCAATACTACTGATGAATAAAAAGGGCTTGAGCTTAGTCAGATGTGTCCTAATGTCAACAACTCCTGGATTGCTTTCTCTATATCATCCTTATATACTGTGGGATGTCGATAAGGGGTAGTGATGACAACTTGGACCCCTTCCTCTAGTTCAATGATGTGCTCAAATCCCCTATCTGGTGGTCATCCTAGGTTTATATCTTTGAAAACCTTCTGGTGTTTTTGAAACAATGCCATGATGTAAGGGGGATACTCCTTATGGTGTTCTATTGATTTCTTCTCCATGATTCAACACTCCACTACCCATATAGTAGCCCCATGTCGAAGAGCTACCTCCATCCTGTTAGATTTCACAATCTTGGGTGGATATGTATGCATTCCTCTCAACATAGCCTTCTTACCGTCCGGGCCTATGAATGCAAATTCCAAGTCTTGGTATTTTACTATGTGAGTCTTGATTGAATATAACCATTGAACCCTTAATACTACATGAGAGTCTGGGTAATCCACTACAAAAATGTTATTGGTAACTGTGTAGTTCCCCATTGATAGATCCATGTTACAGACTATTTTAGTGCATGGCATGTGGTTATGCTCCTTCTTTCCAGGGATCAAAACTATAATTCCTCCAAATTCTTTTGTCAACAGTCCCCTTCTAGCTACACATTTTGCATCACTGAAGTTGCACGAGGCCCCTCCATCAATCAACACTGTCACTTTCTATCCTTGTATAGTGCCCCTAACCCGAAGAGTGTGATACCTTGGGACCCATGTAAGAGAAGCAATAATCTCTTCCTAGGTCTCGTCCTATATTCCCCCATGCCCTATGATTCTCCCTAACTCGGCTTTGGCTGCTCATCTTCGTCTTCGCTTTCAAAAAATACTTCAATACAGTGGACCTTCCCTTTTGTATATTGATGCCCTGGTGCCCAAGGTTCCTGAAAAGAGAAACACATCCTTCTCCTTCTGAGGTATTTCCTGGTTTCATCATCCAACTATCTCTTCCCTGACGTCTCCCTATGTTGTTGCTTGACTTCTTTCCCGTTTTGAGGGATAGTTGGTTTGGGTAGGAACCTAGCCTTGGTTACTGCATCTTGCATGTCTCTTGCTTTGTTGATTGCCTACTACAAGGTCACGGGTTGGTAGGCTTTTACCCAACCACGCAGAGGTTCTGAAAACCCTTCTATAAATAACATAACCGTTTGATCCATTGAGAGGTTGGTGACCATTACTGTTAGCCTCTCGAATTTCGTGATATATTATTCCAAACTTCTTGTTTGTCGGAGATGGGTAAGCTCCTAGAAGTACAATTCAGGGTCCTTCCCGTCAAATATTTATTATCAATCTCTGCGTGAATTCTATATAAGAGATGATGCATGTATGCCCTAGAGTGACCATGTCATTTTTCCACCATTCGTGTGCTTCTCCATCAAGATGAAGTGTGGCATATTTAATGGCATCCTTCTCATGCATGGGATTGAGTTGGATATATGTATCCAACTTCTGCACCCACGATCACGTCGAACATTTTATTGATCCCTCAAAGTAAGGAAGAGTTACCTTTCCCACCACCTTTTGCAAATCCTTCTTTGACGGAGGCCCCCCCATATGTGGTTGTCTTCCTACGTTTTTTACTCCTCATGTAGTAATATTCATTAGCGGTTAAGGTGGCTTTAATATTGGGAGGCAACATATCATATTCCTTCATCCAAGTTGTAACTATTTCTACAATTGGTGAAAGAGAGTCTTGCTCTCTAAGAGATCATCCAAGAATGGTAGCATGGTTGGTCAACTGAAAGGGCTGCTCCGAGTCTTGGCATGGTCTTGTGACAGACCGTTGCCCCGTATTTTGACCAGTTCATGTGATAGACCATCCTCTCCAGAATGAGAACCGCCTTCCCCATTATTTCTTTTCACATTAGGTTGTCTGATCTATAGTTTAAGAAGTTTCATAATGGTATCTTGAGTGGTGGAAATCTTTTGTAATGCATCTGCAAGTTTATAACTTTCATGATCACCCATTTGCTTTTCTTATTCTGACTCTCTTTGGTATTCGTTTTTGCCTTGACTTCTAGCCCTTTTCCCCTTCCAATTGATAGTAATCCCCTTTTGTTTCACCCTTCTTTGCATCCCACAACTAGCCAAGATAGTGACTCTGATACCACTGTAATAGCATTTTACCTAATATTTAGAGAATTGAATTTCTCAATCATTAAAACTCCCATAAACAATGTACCCAAACACTTGACCTAAAGAAAATTAATTTCATTATTGAAGAGAGTTCCGACCATAACTTGGGCATATTACAAATTAACGAAGAGAAGTTATAGATATAAGCGGCCTCTAACTAATTCAACTAATCAACTGAACAAAATACTGATTTGGTCATTTTTACCACAATTGATGCAGGGGGGTGATCCCTCTATTGTTACGTTGCTGCTGATGAAATTAAATCAGTTGATCAGCTCTTTCCAGCTTGTGCCACACTGTTGTTCTGATCTTTGCTCTCCAACATGTGTAATGAAACAAGATCTTTACCTAAAGCATGTTCTTGACACCCTATGAACCCGTTCAACTTGGCTCCAATGTTCTCCAGCTGCAGACTCCGAGGCACCCCACGTTTTTCAACTGTGAACAGAGGTAACTTGTCTCCCTTCATGCAATAATGAGTCTGTCTCCCTTTCTGCGCCACACAATCTGATGAGGCAATCTTATTGGCCATGGAGACTGTGTAAGGGTGTATTAAATTATCAGAATGTTGATTTGATCTCCCTTCCGATGTTTGGCATCTCACAACTGGATCTACCTGTTGGCGTGCTTTCCCTGGATCATAGATAATCCTGCAGAGGCAATTCGAGCTTATGCTTGTGATTCAACAGACAGATGATGCACAAAAACCCTCTTCAAATTTAAAAAAAGAAAAATATAAAATTCATCAGACCAGCTAGGGTGATCAAAGAGACCACCGAAGATGGGTTGCCCACTAGGGTGAGAGATAGAATCCCAATGAAAAGAGGCTAAGGATCTCACCTGAAAATCCTCACTTGATAACTTGCTTGAGCTATCAAAATATCAGTGTAGAAAATACCAATTCCATGCCATGCTCCCAATCCTCCTCCTCCCTGTATAACTTGGATGCTTAGAAGAAACTATGGGCAAATACCTAGGCCAAAAACAAAAACCAATAGCAATTGTAGCTTATTTATTTATTTATTTATTGCTACTATTATTATTAATATTTTTTGGGTCCAATGAGGATATTATAGGAGTGGGCTTCTCCAGGTTGAGTAGAGGAGGAGGCAATCGATTGTTGTGAGTGATGAATATCCTCTGTAGCCATGACCACCGTTGGAACACAGGAAGAATCGAAGGAGATAACAGTTTCTGGAATAGTGGAAGAGGAAGAGGCAACAGATGGAAGATGAGATGGAGTGGAGAAGTCATCACCTAATGGAGGAGGAAGCACCACCTCATCCTGCTTTAAAACAACAGCACAAGAGGAGGCATCTTGATGTGCAGAAGAAGAGGAAGACGACTCAACGCTCTTTAGTTTTGCATTTGACTTTGGCATTGATGAAGGGATTCAAGGATCATGTCATGTAGAAGCTATTGGAGAAGCAGCGTTGTATCATCGTTGGAAGAAGTAGTTGTAGGGGAGGAGGTAGAAGGGGTGTTTCTCCCCAGAAAGAAAGAAAAATAGGAGCAAGAGCAATCCTTTTTCTTCATTGTTGTAAAAACAAAATAAAGAAGGATGAGAGTCGAAAAACTAAAATTTGAAAACTATCATTTACGAATTCACTCAAATTCACTCAGTGCAATATATCATAAAGATTATTACTTAGCTACCTTCTCCTTATGGAACATATGTATTGATGTGATCTGTGCCAACTTCAAACAATGTCTTAATAAGCTATTGATAAAAACCAATATTCTATTAATTAAATGGCTCTCCAGGTGACTTGGAGAGTGCCCAAGCACTTCATACAATACACACTATTATTCAATCAGGAGAACCTAGTACATATAGTCTTTCACACTAACAAGGTGGTTTCAACCAATCCATAGATAGTAATATTTGAGACCTAATCTTAGAGTCTCGATCTTATCCTTAAAACAACTAACTGTAACTTTCTCCATTAATTCTAACACTCCCCCTTAATGGAGAAAGGGTACTAAAAATAACATATGCCTATTGGTCTAGTCTCAGCCATGCTTACAATAGTACATAAAAACTTGGTAAAAGAGTTTTCATTTTAGTCTTCTTGCTTGATAGTCCATGCTTGTTTATTCCTAGGCAAGGCTTCATCTTTACTTTCCTTGCCACGAGGTAGTGATATATTTTCACATCCATTTTGAGTTTTCTCCACCAAAGACAGAACGCTTGAACTCTTATACTCCCGATCTTGATTGTAGGTTGGTAATTTATAATACTTTAGAATGTACAAGCTTGGTAGGAGAATTTTTCCTCTCACTACTTCCGATGTCAAACAACTGAACTTCAGTTATGTTGTCTTCAAAATTCATGAGATCATGATAATTTGAATTCTTTCCATCTTTGTCTTCTTCTGCCATGTCTTTGCAATCAGCTTCATGTGGCTCATCCAATTGATCTTCAACAATATGTTCCTCTTTACTTCCTCAAGAATGACTAATGGGTCTTCTTGATCTTCAAAAATATGTTCCTCTTTACATCCTTCTTGAAACAAAACTCATGATTCTTTAGTCTCACATTGTTGCAGAACATATAATATCTTTTGATAATAGTGGTCATTAATAAAAATGCTAAGACTCATGAAAAAAATATCATTAGAGTCAAATATGTCTAAAAGTGCAGCCATATTGGAAAGGTCCAGCTTACCTCGCTTCCAGATTTCTCTCTGACTCCACTCGGTCCTCTCAAGAGCTCCAACAACCTCATTACCACATAGGTAAGAAACTTCTCCCTTTTGTAGCTCTTCAACTGTAGAAACTTGGGGTGCACGCTGTGGCTTCTACAACACACAGCCAAATCTAAAGCAAATCACCAACAAAGAAATTTGTTGGATCATTACAAAATCTGGAGAATGAAACTTTATTAATCACGCTGGTCTACTGATTGGGGTTCCCAATCTATCAACACCAACTCTAAGCTTCGTTCGGTTGCTTACTAGCACTCTGTCGGCCAATTGACCCTCATGGATGGTGGCTCACCATGTGAGCCCTTATCTTAATCAACCCTTCGCCTGCAAACTTTGTCGATTCGTCATCTGTTGACTCTGACCTGAATCCTCTGCTCGTCAACTATCAGGGTGTTGCAACTACGACTGTGGTAGCTGGTCGCTTATGTTATCACAAAATCAACACCTAATAGGCTGCTGATCACGTAGACCTTGAGTAACTGTTTCAAACCTACTTTTGGCTAAGCCTTAGCCTCCTCAACCTGAGAGGGCTCTCTCACTAAATTAAAAATTTTGATAATGGATTAGATGGCTAACTCTATGAAACAAATGAAGAAGTGTAGATGGCTGAAACACAATTAGAAATATTCATTAGGCTTATGGAGTCAAAAATGTTTCAGTATGATAATAATGTTAGTGTTACATGGAAGTTAGGGCATCTAGAATTCAACACATGGAGAGTACATCAGAAGTATAAAGGAAAACACAGTTTACAAATGTATGAAGTTAGAGCACATTCAGTGATTTCTAAGTAATCATACATTTATACCATTGTAAATAATGAAAAGAGAACAACCACAAGACATTTGAACATTGAATTCCTTCTTATTCCTGAGAAGAAAAGCCAAATATTGTATTACTTAAAACAGAGTCTTTACACAAAAGCACAATATGAGAGTTTCTCTGAAAATTTCCAACCCTTGATACATTAGATTTTCTCCCATCTATAGAGTTCATTACATGACTTATATTCCTCCTCTATCATGAGGGGAATTCGAATTTTTCCTACTTTGACACCTATTGACACTTAAAACCAACTATTTAATGTAACTGAGTGTTAACTGGAAATTCTAGAGACCTAAAACAATTAGGACTGTAACTCCTCATTATGTTGATAGTAGCATTGATTACAATCCAAACTCGTTCTCTGACAAGTGGCCTTCTTAAGTTTGGCTTTGGTGGTGGCTTTAAATTCCCTACTGACCCTTGATGCCTCATCCTTTGACTGTTTTTGGATATTAGGAGATTGTTCCTGTTTTTCTGGGATTCCTCATCTTCTTGATCTTGTTTCCTCACTCATCGGGAGGAAACAAGATCAAGAAGATTCGTGAAATTGAAAGCCAGAAAGTAGGT
Organism: Pinus taeda; assembly: GCA_000404065.3. NCBI lineage: Eukaryota > Viridiplantae > Streptophyta > Pinopsida > Pinales > Pinaceae > Pinus > Pinus taeda. The sequence goes on from APFE031139706.1 coordinate 12,898, forward strand.
AAAGGAGCCTATGAGACCACTAGTAATTCAAGACACACTTCAGCAGTCACCAAAAAATAAAGTTCAAATCAAACAAGGTGCACAAGAGCAATCCACAGGTGAAACGGTCCAAAGTGTTAGGATATTCTGACACATAAGAAATAGTTAAGTATAACTTGGTCTAGTATAGAGTTAGGTAAAGTGTGTTTCTTTACTATGTACTTTTGTAACTTACAATCCGACAGTCACGATATTGTGATCTGACGGTCATCTCTCCTCAGTATTACCGACACTTGATCCGTGGCTTAACACCTGATTGTCCATGATCTTATTAAAGACATGGAGGGTTCATTTGTAGGTTAACCATTCATGAGAGAACTTATGTAAATTCATTCTTTTATTAATAAATTGCCTGAAGTGGCTGCGTTGGCTCAGGCCGTGGACTGTTTCCCTCTTTGAGGGTTTTAACCACGTCAAAAATACTGGTGTATTGATCTGTGATCTGTTTTTGAGTGGTGTCCTTTGGTGTTCTATATGAGGAACTTACCTTGTAAATTCCTACATGGTATCAGAGCTATTTGAGGGCCGCGTCCGTTGGTGATCCAAATCTGAAGTCGATAGAACTGCATCCGACTGCCGTTTCCTAGATCTGTTTTTTCTGACTTCTTTCGGGCCGATAGGACTGCTCTGTGGTGTTAGGAGCATCTGTTCTAGTGAGGAACCCCTTTTGTTTCACGCGAAAAGGTTTCTGGTAGCCCTAGCTTCGTCATTTTTAAGATCTGGAGGTATACAGTGTTTATTTGCAGTTTCTAGTTATTTTCTCTCTGTTTATTATTTCGGTTTATTTAGCTTCTTTTTTTATTACCAGATCTATACTTTTATTTGTGTGTATGCTCTTTCCCTATGACTCTATTGTGATCTTGGGTCAAATCAGAAACAGAGAGGAAGGATTTTTCTCATCGTATGTCTTTTCCCGCTGCGCCTTAGTGTGATCTCGGAAAATCAGAAACATTGAGGAAAATATTTAGTTTCCGGGTAAAGCTAACTTCAAGCCGTAAGGTTTGTTTTTTTTGTATGTCCGTGTTGGGTTTCTTGCTTTTTGTTTTGTAGGGAAAAAGAGTTTTCTCAAGCAAGCACGCAACCCAAAGCTTTAGTGACCAAAAAAACAAACCCCTCCCCTCTCTCTCTCTCTCTCTCTCAAACTTTTAGTTTAGCTCACTTGGTTCAAAGATAATTTATGAGAGTAGAGGTCTTGAGTTCAAGTCTCCTTTTTGTTGGAAAGGGGGCGTTTTTTTTTCATTTCCGCACATTCCCGCACTTCAACGGCGCCTTCATCAACTTTTCTTCAAAAATCCATAACTTCTTCATCTGGAAGCCGTTTTCAAAGCTGTTTTTTTTTAACCAACCTAATTTTTCGATATCTTTCCATTGGAACACTTAGTTTCGGCATATATAGATTCAATTTCTGTTAAAAAGAAAATTCCATGCCAATTTATTCTTGACAGCACCAACTACTTCCAATGGTGGTCGTACATTGTGGATTTACATAGAAGTAAAGGTCTTTATAGAATAGCCTCAGGCCAAGAAACCAAACCGAAAGATGAAGATAAGGCAGCTAAATGGGAAAATATGCAAGATCAAGCATGTGGGTTGATACATGGGATCTTGTTCCTCTACCAAAGGGACGAAAACTTGTTAGATGCAAATGGGTTTACAGAACCAAGTATGGACCACATGGGAAAGTTGATAAACATAAAGCTCGTCTTGTTGCTAAGGGTTTTTCACAACTTGAAGGCATTGACTATACTGAAACCTTCTCCCCTGTTTCCAAAATGAACTTTGTCCGCCTTGCTCTTTCCCTTGCTGTCGGCTTAAGAAATCCCTTTATGGTCTCAAGCAAGCTCCTCGGGCTTGGTATGCCAAAATGGATAGCTTTCTTTTAGAATTTGGCTTTTCTAGGTGTCATTCTGACAATACTGTCTACACCAAGAAAGTGGGCAAGTCTCTTATGATTCTTGTTCTTTATGTTGATGATCTTATCCTTACTGGTAGTGATCCCAACCTTATAAACCATGTGAAGTCCAGCCTTAAAAGGAAGTTTGAAATGACAGACTTAGAACACTTGCATTATTTTCTTAGTCTTCAAGTCTTGCAATCCAAGGAAGGTATTTCCCTTTCCCAGTCCAAGTATGCTTGTGATCTTCTACGCCATTTTCACATGAAAAACTATAAGCCAGCCCCTTCTCCCTTTCAGTCTGGAGCCAAACTTTCAGTCACTTGTACTTCCCCTGAAGTTGATGCTACCTTATACAGTCAACTTGCAGGAAAAATTTTGTATCTGACCCATACTTGTCCTGACCTTTCCTTCGTTGTTCACCTTATTGCTCGGTTTATGCAAAACCCACATGAAAGTCATTAGAAAGCAGCTAAAAGAATACTTCATTATGTTCGAGGTACAATTCAATTTGGGATTCATTACAGTGCAGAAGCATCTTCTCTATTGGTTGGTTTCACTGATTCTGATTGGGCTGGTGACCCTGATGATCGAAAGTCTACTGTAGGTTATGTGTTCACTCTTGGTTCAGGACCTATTACATGGGCTTGCAAGAAACAAAGTGCCATTTCTCTTTCTTAAGCAAAAGTAGAGTATCGTGGTGCCATAGAAGCTAGTAAGGAAGCCCTGTGGCTTCGTCAGATCCTGTCAAAGTTGGCTTTCAGCAACATCCGACTACACTTTGGTGTGATAATCAAAGTGCCATTCAACTATGCAAAGATCCAGTCCAACATCAGTGCAACAAACACATTGAACTACACGTGCACTTCATCAGAAAGCTCATTCACGACCATGTTCTTGAAGTGCAATATTGTTCAACAGATGATCAAGTTGCAGACATCTTTACAAAGGCTCTCATAGAGGCGAAGTTTACTAAACTTCGATTTATGGTTGGAATTTAGGAAGTTGTCACTGAGGGGGGGATAGGCTCTAATGCCTCCTTCCTTCTCCTATTGTGTCATATTTGTACATTTTTCAATGCTATCCCAAGTTGTTCTTAAGGGGGGATGTTAGGATATTCCGACACATAGGAAATAGTTAAGTATAACTTGCTCTAGTGTAGATTTAGGTAAAGTGTGTTTCTTTACTATGTACTTTTGTAACTTACAATCAGACGGTCATGATCTGTAGTGATTCGACGGTTCATTCTCTCCTTGGTATTACCGACACTTGATCCGTGGCTTAACACCCGATTGGAGAGATTTTCGTGGAACAGACTTATTGAATATCTGCCTTCGAAAAGAGGTATTATTGCCAGATAGATATTTCTGTTGGGTGAGTCAGTTTGGCACCCTGGTTGTACTCAAGAAAGCTACTTAATAATAAAACCCTTAGAACTGCTGCAACGGTTTTTCCAAGTTGGGTTTTCCTGGGGATGATTGTCCAAAAATAACAGTGTCTCTTGTGTGTTTGTCTGTTATTTCAGTTGATGATCTGTAGATGGTTGAGACTGCATTTGTGTTTATTTTTAGTATTTATATGGTTAAATAACTTGTTAAGAAATAAGCAAGTAGGTGAAATAAACCAGATAATGCAAAAAGAATTTCTGATGTGTTAGACTTAGAAATTTCAGCAACATTGCAAGTGGGTCTCCATTTGGGATTTGGTCTCCCTATACTGGGTCCGAGCCCTCCAAAGGGTCACATTGGCACTTATAGGATGAGCATTGAGAGCCATGAGCCTCCACCAAAACAAAGAGCAGTATCCCACTTCATGGATCCCTCAACACCACTCGTTGATTGCTCTTGTTCCACCTTTTTGGATGAGGATGATGCACTTGGACCACCTTGCCTAACTGCCTTCACACTTGCTCCATACACTTGGCAGATGTTCTAGGGTCCATATGAGGATATGTCTCCCCGCAGGAGATAATGGGAGGGCTTATGTCATGATTCTAGCCCTTGCAGTTGTTATACAGGCATTATCAATCCACTTGGAGACCCATGAGGTTGTTGATGTCCTCCACACCCATTTGGGGAACCACATTGGATTTGCTTGGATATTAAGGGGCCACCCCCTTGATCATTATGTTTGGAGCTTCTACTCTCACATTGGCACACTTTGGACTCCACTAGGCCTTCTCAATGACCCAACGACTCATTATGCATACTATTCTGCCCTCTTGAGAGGTTTTAATTTTGTATTATTGAGCTATCTTGGTGGGCTTGTCACCAAGTCATGTCATTATTGTACATTATTTTACTATTTGGGGCTTTAATAGGTTAATTAGTCTATTCGAACCCCCTTATGGATTGTATAAATAGATGAGGGGCTCATTCATTCCTCTCATCATCACTTGAGAGATATTCACACTTATTTTTTGGGACGAAATTTTCGAGTTTCTTGATGGACTATGATGTTTGAATTTTCGCTAGTCTTTGGAGCTTCTTTTCTAATGTGAAGTTGATGAATGGATACACTCTCTCTCTCTCATGTAAGTAAATTTTAATGCTATTCTTGTTATCTTACTTGTCTAATGCATGGTGGTATTATCATTATTCTTGTATGGTCTAAATAATGCGAAATTCTTCTTTGAAACCTTGAAGAATTAATTTAATGCATGTGTTGCTCTTTGAGGGAGTGGGTGAATGTTCCTAGAGGCACCTAATGGGTACAAAGCCTTGAGACTTCATCTCTTTGCAAAGTTTGAAGTATAAATCCCTAATAACCTAGTTGTTGCGCTTGGAAAGGCTAGCACAAGTCAATTAGGGCTCCTTATCACAAGGAAATCTTTGATCTAGGTGTATCTTGACTCCATTAAGCCCAAGAAGCAAGGTATTGATCCTGGCATTCCTTTGGTGGTCAAAATAACCTCTCTTTTCTTCACTTCTCCCAATTCTAGTCCTAACCCTAGGTCTCCTAGGGCATCAAGCGAAATCTTCTGTAGCCATCCAAAACTGTTGGAAATTGGTCCACAACTGCACTGGGGTCTTCTCAAGGGGCCCTTCAATTTTGAGCTCAATTCTACAGTGGAATCCTGAGATATTGCAAGCCCTAGCCTAAGGATCATTCCTCTCCCTAGGTTGATTTGGGTTAATCTCCTCACTTGGATCATTGCATTTGAAATTCAAAAGAAAATTAGTTCTTTGATCCTATTCAACTCCCTAACTAGGTTAAGCCCCTCTATTGTTGATCAATTCCATACCCTTGATCTAGTTTGGGTCCACTTGAGTTCTTTGTGGTCCCACAACTTTGTAACACAAATTCTACAAGGATTGCATAGAAGCCATTTCTCCTTAGGGATCCTTAGGTTCAGAATACCTCTTATCAAGGGAAATTTTCCAAACCTAGACTTAAGTGTCCCCTTAGCCCTTCCAAGAGAGCCTATCACCTTGCTTTTAAAGCAAGTAAGCCATTTGATTGAGTCTCTCCTATGAATAGGCTTTAGGAATCACTTCTTTGTTATGAATAAAATATGTATTAAATAATATAAATAATGTAAACAATAATAACAATAAATAATGATTAATTAACTAGTATTTAGTTAATGAAGAGGTATGTCCTTAAGGACATGACTATTAGTGAAGGGGTATCTACTTAGGGTATATAAGTAGGCCCTCACCCTCATTGTAGTTAACACAACTTTCATACATTCAACAATTCTTATATACAATTACTATTTGTCCTACGATGGATACTTACATACTTCAGTTCTTCTGAATTATTCCGTTGCATATACGAACTGTGTTCGTTACATTGGTATCGGTGCATTCCTCTGAGCATACGAACATTGTTCGTTACATCCTTATCCCATCATTGATCTATTCATGCTTGTGATTCCTCTTATACAGAGTCTCTTCCCATCAGTGAAAGTTTGTAAGTGTAGGGAGCTGAGGTGACAGTGGGCTATTGCTCCATTTTTGTCGCTTGACCTAGTAGTTGATCTATAGGATCCTCTCCTAGGACCCGTGCTAGTTTTAGTAACATTTTGACACTTTTGCCAGGGAGGAAGCAGATCTACCTCCCTAGTGAATCATTGATGAATTGATTCATAAACAACATCTCAAACATTCCTCTGGCGACTCCATTCATTGTCCAATCTCCTAGTTTATTCAAAGGCGACAACATTCCTCCTATAATTAGGGCAACCCCAAAAAGGGGAGAATGAACTCCATCGCCTATTAGAACAAATCTTTTCCTTGAGTTTGAAAATGTTGGTGATTCCCTTCCCAGAATGGCAAGAACTTCAAACACCAACCAAAACCAAAACCAACCCAAGATCTCATGAAGTAAGAGGCATTTGATTGAGTCTCTCCTGTGAATAGGCTTTAGGAATGACTCTTTATCCCATCATTGATCTATTCATCCTTGTGATTTCTCTTATATAGGGTCTCCTCCCATTGGTGAAAGTCTATAGAGAACAAGGGGCTTTCGCTGAGGTGACAGTGGGCTATTGCTCCATTGTTGCCACGTGACCTAGTAGTTGCTCTATAGGATCCTTGTTGAAAATAGCAACAAGAAATGCTAAAAATAGCATTGCTATAGATAGCATTTTAGGATATATTCCAATTTTAATTTGTCCTTGAATTAAAAGTGAAAATTAAAATTCGAATTTAGTCTCACCAGTTGTTTGAAAAATAATTAATTAATTCATTTTGAGTTAATTAGTTGGTAAAATTCAAACATGAAGTCTTTGTGAAGACATGCAACAATTATCCCTTTGATTGAGGAAGTTATCCCTTAATTAAGCAGATAAGAATGAGTTGTATTTGAGTTGTAATTAGTTAGCTCAGTTAACTGAGTTAAGTCCAGTTAAATTAGTTCCAAATAGTTTGAGGAACTAATTGTGAGTTCAGTCAGTTAATGCATGCATGCATGCAATTAGTGTTCTCCAGATAACTGAATATTCTCTCATAAATAACTCATGCATGTCAGTTCAGACAAAGACCCAGTGGAGATTAAAGGCAGGGACAGTGTACTATCAGTTGCTAGAATATTCCTATTAGAATATCTCTTGCATGGAGAAAGAATTCATTCCTTGAGGATTGCACAGTTTCTACAAAGGTCAGAGCAGTGTGTGAGGTGAGAATCACACAGGTTACAACTGGATCACCTAGGAGAAACAACGCAAGGAAATAGGAGGCTTGGAGGACAGAGGAGCAGGTATATGTGTTGTCTATTCTGTCTATGAGTAGCAGTGAGGGATTGTACTGAGAGCTAGATAACTTGTGAGCTAAAGATTTGTGTAATCCTGAGATATTTCCAACATCAGTCCCTGTGCTGATGCTAAGGCTCCCCACCCAACATCCTCTGCACTACTGCATCATGTACTGTTGCCCATGGCCCTGCCACTGCCATTGTTGCATTTGTACGGCAGCTTCCTCTCCATCCCTGCTGCTGCTCGTCCATCCTCACAGCACTGCATCCTCTCTCATCATGCTGCATCGTGTTGCCCATAGCACTGCCACTACTAACTGCTGCACTACAACTCAGTTACTGTGAAGTAAGTAACTGATCCACCCAACTCTGACATCCATGTTAGCCTGGAGACACTCTCGATGTTGAAGCTCCCTCTGCCGCTAACAAGTGCTCCCTCTACTAATGTTTGCTCTGCGGCAACAACTCCCTGCATCTCGCACCATTGCACACCTCTCTGTGCCGTCCTGCACTAGTGCAACACTCGCGTGCCTCTCGCACTATTGCAACCTGCTAGCCTCGCGCTACCCAGGGCTCCTGCACTGTAGCACTCTCTGCCGCTCCATCCACATTCGTCTCTACTGACATCTGCCAGTCTTGCTACTCCTTTTCGGAGCACTCGTAGCAAGGTATAATCCAAGAGGTTGGGTACCTCAAGGATGTTGCCCCTCATCGCCTGTAGTCCGCCTGACTATAGCTCGATGTCATCCCACTTCTTCTCAAGTGGCACATGAGCACTCATGGCACAATCGTCATCCTCCTTGACTTCTTTCTCCACCCTCGCTAGCGCTGCCTTGGTCTCAGAAGCGTCTCCGTTGCTCTTCTTCTTAGGACACTGGTTCACAAAATGACCCAATTCCTCACAACGGAAGCACTTGACCTTAGAGAGGTCCTTCTTCTTTCTCTTCTCTTGCTTCCCCGCAGATGCTAGAGCTGCATCATCTTCTTCCTCCTTGATTCTGACCCCTTTGCCGCTACTCCCCGCCTTGGTCACTCGTCTGATCTCTTCTTGACAAAGAGCTGCCCACAATTCCTCCCAATCTGGAAGGCTCGACCTACCCAGTATGCTTTGGACAAATACCTTCCAATCCTCTGAGACTGCGCTCAATGCGGTCCTCACCATCAATTCTTGATCCAACGTGGCCCCTATGGAAATTAGCTAGTCACAGATCTCCTTCAATCGACCAAGGAAGGCATCTATCTGCTCTCCCTTCTACGTCTAGTATGACTGCAGCTGATTTTCAAGTAACATCTTCGTCTACACGGAAGTATGTTGGTACAATTTCTTCAAGGTATCGCACATTTCATTTGCCATGTCCTTCTCGGCAATATGCGGCACCACATGATCCTTGAACCCATCAAGGATGATGCACTTCGCCCTGGTCATTACCTCCTCGTACTTCTCATTTTTCAGCTGGGTCAACTGGGATTGCTATTGTTTTCAAGGCGAAGTCCTTGATGTGAAATCTGTCTAGAATGGACAAGATCCTGGCCTTCCAGACTACAAAGTTGGATGTTCCGTCTAACCTATCCTGATCTCTCATTCCATTCACGACCATTATGCTGCTCTTCTTTCGACTCCTTTGAGTCTCTCTACTTCCCTCTTGGAAGTCCTCTGTTCAACTCTTGTTGAGTCTTTCAACTTCCCATTTGGAAGTTCTCGATTCAACTCCCTCTAAGTCTCGATTTACCTTCTAGAAATCCCTCCTCCTTGGCCTTGCCCTGTTAGGTACTATTCTGACCACAATACCCCACCAACTTCGCTCCGCAAATTACCCACAGCCTCCTATACCCCAGCAACTAAAGGGTTGAGCCACTTGGCTCCGTGCAATCTCGACACTGGCAAATCAGATCCTCTAGCCAACTGTGTCAGCCCTCCTGGGCTCTGCGTGACCTTGATTCTGCCTCCCTTAGCCTCTGCGCTGCCTTTCTCTGGCCTAGAATGATGACACAGTCTCTCTGCATCGCTCCTTCCTTTGTCACCTTCTCCACGGATCAACTCTGTCACTCGGGACAATTGAATCTGCTGCTACTGCTCTGCTAGTTGATGCCTTCAGTTATCCTGTGATTTGCAACCAGGCTCTGATACCATGTTGGAATTTCTAAGTTTAACCCGTTAGAAATTCTTCCTAAACTATTTAGTTTATTTCTTCCTACTTGTTTAATTTACTTAACAAGTTATTTACCATGTAAATACTGAAAATAAACACAAGTAGTATCAACGTCTACAAATCATCAATTGAAAGAAAAACAAGCACACAAGTGACACCGTTATTTTGGACCAATATCCCCAGAAAAACCCAATGCGGGAAAACCGGTGCAACTATTCAGAGGGTTTTATTATTATGCAGTTTTCAGAATACAACCAAGTTGCCAGAAATGGCTCACCCAATAGAGAATGCCTTTGGCAGTAGTACCTCTCCTTAGAGATAGATACTCCGGTTGATCAATCACCAGATGAACCATCCCACAGCAACAATTGCAGTTGCCACTGCTCTGCGTCACTCTGATAGGGACTGCGTCACCCTTCCCGGCTCACCAGCACCCAGTCTGCCCCACGAAAATCTTCCCAACACTGCCTCTTGGCCTTGTGTCAGTTCTACTAGCCTTTGCGTTAGCTTCTGGTGCTTTTGCATAAGCCCCTAGACCCTTTGTGTCTCACACGCTGGCCTTTCTTGGCTCTGCGCAGCTCCTGGCTGCCTCTGCGTCACACTCTTCGGGCTCTGCGTTGTCTCTCTGGTACCAACTCTTCCTCTCTACTATGTATTCAGTGCCCCTTGTTGTTGATCACTGATTCTATCTCTTTTAGCAAATCCCGCTCTAGAGAATAAAATCACTGTTCACTCCGGTGTATCCTCCAACTGACCCTCAAGCCCTCTCTTATACTTTTCTCATTGGTCCTTCAACAGCCAAATTAAATCTCTAATTAATAGCTAAGATTAGATTTGGCTTGATCTATGACTTTTGGAACCTTTTAACCCATCTTTATATTAATAGCCATTAATATTTATTTTTCCTAAGTTTAGACTTAAGAACTCCATTAAAAATATTAATTATTTTAATATCTTCCAAACCGGTTAGAATCTGCGCAAACCCTTTTTGGGTCTTGGAGATCTCATGTGATTTAGCCTCTCCATCAATTTTCATGGCTAGAGCACATTCGATGCTACCCCGAATCAACATAGGCCAACCTGCGGCCAACCCTAGTCTCCTGTGGCCCTAGCACAAAATTGCCTTAGACCTGTGGCAAAACCCTCTTTCCACCTTAGCAACACAAATCGAACCCTAGTCCAAGTCACAAAACCCTCGCCACAAACTTAGATATCTCAGATCTGTCTTTTCTTGTGGTAGGTAGCTTACACAGGGGTCTGTCTAGCCCTCTTTTAGGACTTCGATCTACCTCACAAAGCACATAGTAACACTGATGGACATCCAACAAAACATAGTGCTTGACCTTCTCAAGGATGGTCAACTCAACCTTTCTTGGAGACAAAACACTCCAAAGACTCAGCTTCCTGAGGCTGATCTCCTTCTCCTTTGGCCACGGCTCTCTCCTTGTTGCAGCTAGATCACATTGTTGTAGCTTTATCCACACATTGTAGTCCTTCACAATTGTGTGTTTAGGCCTCTCCATTTACCTCTTATTTATACTTTTGTGTGAGTGATTTTGGGGGTTTTCCTTGTCCATCAAGAAACCCCTATTTTACCACTCAACAACAAATTAGATTAAACAATTAATTAACTTGGGTCTGAAGCCCATAACTTTGGGTCTAGACTCTAAACCCCAACCACTTGGATAACTTACCCAACCAACTAACTTTTTGTGGGTTTCCACCACTCAAAAATACCCTCTAAGCTACCTAATTTCCAACACGACCTGCTCTTGTGCATGACACATGCGGCCCTCCTGCAACATGTGTGGCTGTATGGAACCCTATGTGTGGCACATGTGGTTGTCTGTCACTGAGTACAACCTCAAAACTACGAGTTTGTGACTGCTCCTTGCTGCAGAAATAACTCTCTTGCACTTATCCTCTGGCACCCTGCATACTTGGATAAACATCCTTCTCCATCCAATCACTGAGATCTCACTATCTCATCACATTGTGCTCATTAGATGTATCTTCTCCCTTAGCCTAGTGTTTCTTTTATACGTTTGAGTTATTGATAGAATCCACAACTCTAATCTATAGAGTGATTGACGCTTGAGATTAGATCTCAAAACCATTTGAGATCAATGGTTGAGATTCATCTAATTCACAAGTCCAAATAACCTTTGTGTTTCATTAGTTTAAACTAACTCAGTTTGTCTTATAAAGTCAATTACTTGATAATTCCTTTAATTAAAGTAATTGCTAAGGTTAAGAGTCCTTTGAGTGACTTCCACATGTCTAGACACTTAGACTTGTGTGGAAATACTTGTCAGATGTACTTACTTGCTAATGGCAGTCCTTTGTCCTCAGTCATTTTAGTCATCTTGTCCACTGCTTTTGGTTGTCCTTTGCCTCCAATATTCACATAGTGATCAACTCCTTTTGATCATTGTCTGTTGCTCAGAGAGGAACTTCTCCTCCAACCCCTTTTGTATTGTAACGACTCTAAATATCATGTTGTTAGGTCTTCCTTTACCTAATAGACTTCATATTTAATTGCTTCAACAATCCTCAAAGCCCTTGATCTCGCCCTAAGATTGTTGCCCAGGCAGTCCTATTGCTCTCGGATCACCTTCATGGGTCCTTTTATCCCCATGGTCACCCTTCTTAGACTTCTCAGGCCCTCGACCTGCTTTGCTTACCTTACAACTTCTTTTCCTTTGGCTGAGGCAGCTTGTGGAAAACCCTTGTCGCCCTCAGCTACCCTTTCACACACTGAACAAACCATCTGATACTTGCAACTTCAGACCTCCAGCTGTAGACCTTCGCTGTTGTCAACCTTGGCCACACCTCAACCCTCACATTCAACCTTGTTCTTGCTCCTAGTAGACTTGGCCTGCCATCAATCAACTTCGACGAGGTCTGTTTAGGCTTTACAGTGCCTCGACCCTGCTTCTAGGGCTCGGCCAGCCTGTGGCCAGCCCTAGTCTGTTGTGGTCCTAGCACAAAATTGCCTTGGACCTACGGCCAGACCCTCTTTCCACATTGGCAGCATAGATCATGCCCTAATCTAGGTCACAAGACCTTCACTTAGACTCAAATATCTTGGATTTGTCTTTTCCTGTGGTAGATAGCTTACACAGGGGTCCGTCCAACCCTCTTCTAGGGCTCAGATCTCCCAAAGCAAAAACAATAACACGGATGGACCTCCAACAAAACATAGAGCTCGACCTTCTCAAGAATGGTCAAATCGGCCTTTTGTGGAGACAAAACACTTCAAAAACTTGGCTTCCTGAGCCTGGTCTCCTTCTCCTTAGGCTGCGGCTCTCTTCTTGCTATGGCTAGATCACATTGTCTTAGCTTTCTCCACACATTGTAGTCCTCACACGTGTGTGTTTAGGTCTCTCCTTTGGCCTCTTATTTATACTTTTGTGTGAGTGATTTTGGAGGGTTTTCCTTGTCCATCAAGAAAGCATTATTTTACCATTCAACAACAAATTAGATTAAACAAGTAATTAACTTGTGTCTGAAGCCCGAAACTTTGGGTTCAAACCCCAACCGCTTGGATAAGTTACCCAACCAACTTTTGGTGTGTTTTCACCACTCGAAAACACCTTCCAAGCTACCCAATTTCCAACACAACCTGCGCTTCTGCATGGAACATATGGCCCTCCTGTAACATGTCTGAATGTATGGAACCCTCCATGCGGCACATGTGGCTGTCTCTAGCTGAGTACAACCTCAAAACTGTGAGTTTGTGACTGCTCCTTGCTGATCTGCAAAACTCTGCTGTATGGTCCTGTTGGGAAAGATCTCTTGCTGCAGAAATAACTCTCTTGCATTTATCCTCTGGCACCCTGCACACTTGAACATCATTCTCCATCCAATCACTGAGATCTCACTATCTTGTGCTCATTAGATGTATCTTCTCCCTTAGCCTAGTGTTTCTTTTATAAGTTTGAGTTATTGACCGAATCCACAATCCTAATCTCTAGAATGATTGACAGTTGAGATTAGATCTCAACACCATTTGAGATCAATGGTTGAGATTCATTTAATTCACTAGTCCAAATAACCTTTGCATTTCATTAGTTTAAACTTTAACTCAGTTGTTCTTATAAAGTTAATTTCTTGATAATTCATTTAATTAAAGTAATTGCTAAGGTTAAGAGTCCTTTTGGGCGACTTCCATGTCCACATATCTAGACACTTAGACCTGTGTGGAAATACCTGTCTGATGCGACTATCATCAACACTTGCGATGCAGAATCTATTTGTCATTGTGCCTCTCGTTCGCAAGAAAGCTGCCCAAGTGGAGTTATGCTCTCCTAGTGTACTCACAGAAACATGCTGTGTTTCAGTGTGTTGTGACTTTGTTAAATATATGCTCAACCTGAAGAATACATGAAGTGTGCTTTCATATTTATAGAACAGGGAAACAAATAGTTTAATTCTTTTCCCAAATTAGAGTAATAAATGCTCGAGGGTAAGGGGACATAGCCAGGAGTAACAGTAACATACATCAATTAGAAATAAGACATTAGGGTTGTCAAAATTGATCTTAGGACATTAATGGTACAAACTTCTAGCTTAGACTTTGGCTGCCTTTGTCTGGTCAAGGTCATACTCTTGTCTATGAATTTTGAATATACCTTTTTCCTGTCCAAATGTCTGTACCTCATAAGAGTTTTGGAGTAGTAATACTGATCATTGCATTAAGTAATCCCTCAATTCTGTTTGAATTACCATTACTCAAGTATGTTTTCTTGCATTTTGATTCTCCATTGTAGGTTTTGTATGCAACATATAAAGACAGAAGTCCTGTTTCACAGTCTAAAACAGAATTTATGAATATCACTGCAAGTACTTAATCCAAAAAACTTCTATGCCAATATTTCTCTCCTGAAACATGTGATATGTTCAATTCTAAGCACAGATTTTTGAGAAATTCGAGATGTATTCTTTATAAGGCAATATTCACGTTTATAGAATCCTGGATAGAGTGCATTCATTTTTATCTTGATGTTTTCAACATGCCAATGTGGTCCATCATCAAGAATGGTTTGTGAAGAGAAAATCTGATTATAGATGTCAAATTTTCTTGAAACACTGCAACTACTTAGATGAATTACTAAAAAGAAGGCAACTGAAAACTGAAACCAAATTTACTTTCACCATGATACAGAGTTTCTTAACAATTTATAAGCAGCGAAAAACACTAGAGATAAAAAACATGCACACAAATTGACCCACTTGATTTACCCAGGAAACCCAAATGGGAAAACCTGCTTTCTTTGTTGTGGTATTTATTGATTGTTCTTGAGCAATTTGATCTATTACAAAGCAATTTGTTTCTAAGAACACATTTGTTCTCACTAATCTCATCTTCTATAATTGATCGCAACCTGCCTTGACCACTGTTTGATCTTGGTTCTGCACACAATTCTTCCCTGCTGAATAGCCTTGACCTTGTCTGCAAATCATGATCCCCTTCTATTTCCTTGTGCACTGGAGCCCCTATTTCCTTGCGCACTTTTCCTATTCCCTAGTGCACAAGGCTCCTATTTCTTAGTGCACTTGTGGCCCTATTTTCTAGAGCACAAGAGGCCCAATTTCCTAACGCACAATCTCCTGAATCCATGTGCACAATTGATGCTCAATTTTGCACTCTCCACAATCAAAGAATTGATTGATCCTGTGCATTTGTCCTTCTCTTTATAGACTTGAGCATGTAAGGAGGCCCAGTTCAATTTAGAAGTTCAAGTTCTGATTGTGAGTTAACTAAGAGTTCTACTCGTCCTCTCTCCAATCAAAAGTGAAGACTAACTCGTTCTAACTGAACTTGTAACTGCCCCCTTGTCCTGTAGTCAAACTGAAGAAGACTCCACATAATTGAAGCTCCAACACTATGCATGCAATCTTGATGACTATTTTAATAAATTGGAAATAAAATCAACATAACTGAAGTCTATCTCATGAACTCGTACTCATGCTAGAGAAAGACAAACTTGTGGTCTTCACTGGCTAAGGCACAATCCAGAAGACCTTCACTCTACATCTTCAACAATAGATTGTATTTACTATTCACATGTTATTAAATAAGTAAAATTTAAGTAGATTATTTTCCAATTCTAATGATCCGTAAACTGCCATGGATATTCCACTGGACAATTCGTCACAACAAATCTAAAAAAATTATATTTAAAATCTAAAATTCTACACTATTACAGTGTTCTTAGATTTCTAGATCTGTAGATTTTACTGTTAATAGTGCATGCATGCGAATGATAATTATGCAGAAAATAGAGAACGACAAAACAAAAGCTCACACACACATTTGACACAAGATATGCTCTGGGAAACCCTTTCAGGAGAAAAAACCCAGCTGGAAGGTGATGTTGCTCCACTCTCTTTCTCTGAATGGAAATATGGCTGCAAGTACAAATAAGTATGGTTTGTGGCCCGTGGGCTGTTATAGTGCACAAATCCTCTCTATGTGCTCTACCTCCTATCTCTCTCAACTATTTTTGCTTAGTTATGGAACAAATGCAGTCGAAAAAATGGAATATTTTTTCCTCCTAGTGGCTTGCTTATAACACAACCTGATAGCCCACTAATGGCTTGGTTATAACACAACCTGATAGCCCAGTAATGATTAGGTTTGACTACCTCAACTGTTAACAAGAGTTACAATATAGACTCTTCTAGAGTCTTGCACATCATGTTGAAGTTTCTAAGTTTACTTAGTTAGAAACCCTCCATGCACTTCATCTTATTTATTCCTACCTACTTGTTATCTTCCTTAACAAGTTATTTACAATGTAAACATTGAAAATAAACACTAGTGCATGCTCAACATATTACAGATCAGCAATTAAAAGAAACAAGAACAAACACACCACATGACACCATTATTTTTGGACTAATGTCCTTGGAAAAACCCAATGTGAGAAAACCAGTGCAGCTACCTGAGGGTTTTCTTATTAAGCAATATCAGAGTACAATCTGGGTGCCAAAATGGGCCTACCCAACAGAGAATTTCCTTAGCAGTAATACCTCTTGGTTTCTGACAAGTCTACTAGCTGAAACCCCGGATAATCCTTCTGGTAGCTACCCAGCACCAATCTGCCCCAGAAACCCCAGCGTCTGCCCAATCTAGACTGTGTCAACATTTTCTAGCCTAGCACTGGCACTGCATCAGCCTCGGGAGGCCCTGTGTCTGCTCTTTGAGCCTCTGCGCCAGCGACACTGGCCCCTCTGGCGCTCTGCGCAGCACTTACCTGCCTCTACGTGGCCCTGTGTGAGCATTGGCTTCTATCCCGACACTATTTCTGCCTCTCAGTTTCTCTGTACTCAATGCCCCTCAGCTGCTCTCCCGATCACTGATTCTATCTCTCTTAGCAAACCCCACTCTAGAGAATAGAATGACTGATCACTTTGATGCACTCTCCAAGTGACCCTCAAGCCTCCTCTTATACTTTTCCCATTGACATCTCAACAATCGAGATTAAGTCCCTAATCAACGGCCAAGATTAGATCTGGGTTGATCCATGTCTTTTGGACCATTCTAACATAGATTCATATTAATACACATTAATATTTTGTTTTCCCTAAGTTTAGACTTAGGGACTCCATTAAAAATATTAATTATTTTAATATCCCCTGATCTGTTTAGAATCTGCCCAAACCCTTTCTGGGTATTGGAGGGAGATCTCATGTGCCCCAACCTCCACCAAATTTCGTGGCTAGAGCACATTCAATGCTACCCCAAGTCAACACTCCCTCTTAGCGAGGACTGTGCTCTAGCAATACTCCTCACTGAGTATTACTCTGATCATCTGGCATCAGTACCCGTGCTGATGCTAGGCCTTCCTGCCCAACATCCTCTGCACTGCTGCATCTTGTACTACTGCCCATGGTTCTGCCATTGCCACTGATGCATTTGTACGACAACTCCCTTTGCATCCGTGCTGCTGCTAGTCCTTTCTCCCAACACTGCATCCGCATTGTACCTCCTCTCATCACATTGCATTGTGCTGCCCACTGTTGCACTGCAACTCAGTTACTGAGAAGTAAGTAACTGATCTCCCAACTGACCTCCCTATTGGGCTAGAAACACCCACTGATGCTAAAGCTCCCTCTGCTGTTGACAAGTGCTCCCTCTCTGACCTCTGCGCTGCTGCAACAACTCCCTGCATCTTGCATCATTGCACACCTCTTTGTGCCTTCTTGCATTGGTGCAACACTCGTGCTTCTCGCACTGCTGTAGTCTGCTAGCTCTGCACTATCTCGGGACTCCTGCACTGTAGCTCTTTATTGCCGCTCCATCCACATTCGTTTCTACCCACTTAGCCAGTCCTGCTACTCCTCATCGGGGCTCCCGTAGCAAGGTCTAATCCAAGAGGCAGGGTACCTCAAGGATCCTGCCCCTCATCGCCTGTGGTCCTCCTGACTACGACTCCATGTCTCCCCACTTCCGCTCAAGTGGTGCGAATGCACTCATGGCACAATCATCGTCTGTCAAAACTTCCTTCTCTCCCCGTGCTGGCACTGCCTTTCTCGGAAGACTCTCCCTTACTCTTCTTCCTTGGACACTGGGTCACATAGTGACCCAGCCCCCCACAGAGGAAGCACTTGATCTTGGAGAGATCTTTCTTCTTCCGCTTTTCCTGCTTACCCTTAGATGCTAGGGCCACATCCTCCTCCTCCTGCTTGACCTTGATCCCTTTGCTGCTGCTACCTGTCTTTGACTGTCGTCTGATCTCTTCTTGGCAAAGAGTCGCCCACATCTCATTCCAAGGTGGGAGAGTCCCTCTGTTCAGGATACTCTGGACAAATACTTCCCAATCTTTTGAGACAGCATTCAGGGTTGTCCTCACCAAAATCTCCTGATCCGATGTTGCTCCTATAGCAGTCAACTGGTCTTGGATCTCATTCAGTCCTCCGAGGAAGGTGTCAATCAATTGACCCTTCTTCATCTGACATGACCTCATCTAGTTCTCGAGCAACATTCTTCTCTGCACAGAAGTACGCTGGTACAGCTTCTTGAGAGCCTCCCACATCTCAAATGTCGTTTCCTTCTTGGCTATATGTGGTACCACATGATCCTTGACCCCGTCAAGGATAATGCACTTGGCCCTCGCCATCGCCTCTTCGTACCTATCATTATCATTGGGGTCGACTGGGACAATTATTACATTCAAGGCGAAGTTCTTGACACGATTCCTGTCAAGCACTGATAAGATACTGGCCTTCCAAACTGCGAAGTTCGATGCTCCATCCAGTCTATCCTAGTCTCTTGCCTGTTGTAATGCCATGATGCTCCTCTACTTCCCTTCTGGAAGTTCTCTGTTTGACTCCTCTGAGCCTCTACTTCCTGTCTGGAAGATCTCTTCTGGACTCCCTCTGAGTCTTGATTTCCCTCCTAGAAATCCTTTTGCTGCTTGTCGAGATGCTCCCTACTCTGATCATTTTGTGAACCTGCACCGCTGATCCAGGTTCCTCGGCTAGAAACCTTCGATAACAACTCTTCTGGCCTTGCTCTGTCAAGTACTGTTCTGACTACAGTACCTCACCAGCGCCACTCTGCAATATTTTTGTAGCCTTCTAGACCCCAACAACTACCTCCTTGTGAACTGCGTCAGCGCCTCTCTGCCTCACGCTGGCCCTGCGTCACCCTAGATGGGTCTGCGTCAACCCTCTGACCCTCTGCGTCATCAACGTTGGCCTCTTTGAGGCTCTGCGCAGTTTCCGGCTTCCTCTGCGTGACCCTGGCTGGCTCTGTGTCACACTCCTTGGCTTCTGTGCTGCTAGAAACAACTTATGTCACCAAGAGACAGTGGTTCTCTGCTGCTATTGCTCTGCTCGGCTGATGTCTTTTAGTCCTCCTGTGATCTGCAATCATGCTCTAATACGATGTTGAAGTTTCTAAGTTTACTTAGTTAGAAACCCTCCATGCACTTTATCTTATTTATTCCTACCTACTTGTTATCTTCTTTAACAAGTTATTTACAATGTAAATACTGAAAATAAACACTAGTGCATGCTCAACATATTATAGATCAACAACTAAAAGAAACAAGAACAAACACACCACATGACACCATTATTTTTGGACTAATGTCCCCGGAAAAACCTAATGTGGGAAAACTGGTGCAACTTTCTAAGGGTTTTCTTATTAAGTAATATCAAAGTACAATCTAGGTGCCAAAATTGGCCTACCCAATAGAGAATTTCCTTAGCAGTAATACCTATCGGTTTCTAACAAATCTACTGGCTGAAACCCCAGATAATCCTTCCAGCAGCTATTCAGCACCAATTTGCCCCAGAAACCCCAGTGTCTGCGCAATCTGGACTGTGTCAACCTCTCCTAGCCCAGCGCTGGCACTGCGTCAACCTATCTTTGCCTGTGTCAGCCCCAGGAGGCCCTGCGTCAGCTACACTGGCCCCTCTAGTGCTCTGCGCAACACTTAGTTGCTTCTGCGTGGCCCTGCATGAGCACTGGCTGCTCTGCTGCTATCTCGACACTATCTTTGCCTCTCTGTTTCTCTGTACTCAATGCCCCTCAGCTGCTCTCCCGATCACTAATTCTATCTCTCTTAGCAAACCCCGCTCTAGAGAATAGAATCACTAATCACTCAGATGTACTCTCCAAGTGACCCTCAAGCCTCCTTTTATACTTTCCTGTTGACATTGCAACGACCGAGATTAAGTCCCTAATCAACAGCTAAGACTAGATCTAGCTTGATCCATGTCTTTTGGACCATTCTAACTCAAATTCATATTAATACACATTAATATTTTATTTTCCCTAAGTTTAGACTTAGGGACTCCGTTAAAAATATTAATTATTTTAATATCCCCTGATCTGTTTGAAATCCGTCCAAACCCTTTCTAGGTATTGGATATTTCATGTGCCCCGACCTCTCCACCAAATTTCATGGCTAGAGCACATCCGATGCTACCCCAAATCAACACATCATAATCACGTGGCTAGCCCCCTTTCCATGAATAATGGGGTCTGATGTGGCATTCTCTCGAACTATGGTGGTGAAAACATGAAGGTCAAGTTCTTAGTGGCATAACTTTTGCGTATGGACTCCGATTGATGTGATTCTTGTGCCGTTGGAAAGGTCTTTGTGTGTAAAATAACATGAAAAGGTGCGGCACTAAAGCGGCAAAATTCACCCCCAAAAAGCATCATTTGATGCCTCAAAAGGCTCCCGGAAAGTTTCAGACCCTGTTGTGCCAAATTAGGTCCCAATGGTAAAAGTGGTCCCATGAGGTAATTCCTCGACTTTTTTCACTCTAAAAGCATCGAGATGGATGACAAACAATATAATGTTTCAATCTGGATCATCTAATTTAGAAGGTTGCTCTAAATAAATTCTGTTTTAAGCTTATGCTGCTTGTTATATTACTATTTGTTAAAGTTCATTTTTGTTGTGGATTACTTTGAGAAGTTAGAACTACTAGTTTTTAACTTTTTGTGCAATAAGCTATTTTGCTTTACACTTCTAGATTTCGGTGGCATCAAGGATGGAGAAGCTTTAACTTTCTTTCAACTTATCATATTGCAGGCTGAATCAATTAATGCAACGAATGAGTCTGTATTGAAGATTGCATTGGATCATGGTAAAACAGTAGGGTTAATTAAGCCTCATGATCGAATTGTTGTATGCCAAAAGATAGGGGACTCGGCGGTTGTTAAGATACTTGAGCTTGAAGATTAGGACAATACAGAAGGCAGTTGGCAGATTTTAGACTCGTGTACAACATTTCCCTAGGTATATGCCAAATGTGCATAGTTATGCATGAACAGTGAATTTTGAAAAGGTTTTAATTTGCATTTAAAATTCATCAGCAAAGTTTATCATTATGAGATAACCAATAATAAGCCAAATTCAGCATGGTACACAACTTCTCAAGTTTAATGAAACAAGTGCTGTATTAGATCTTTTTCTAATACACATGATATTTCATATGGATTTTATTCAGGAGCCTGTAATAGTGAAATCCTGAAATAATATTTACCTAGATTAATTTGTTTTAGATGAAGACAGATGAAATCCTGGACATTTTAAGTTAGATCCGTAATTTATGAAGTATTGGTTGTGAACCAAAATACACGAATAAATGGTATAATTTTGTGAAAAATGAACAATTATGGTGTAATCCGAGAAATTGAAATTGACCGGTTAATAGATTGGGTTTTCTTAAAATCTGGAGTGTTTTATTGTATTCTAAAGTAGTGCTATCTTTATTTATTAAAATTTGGCTTTCCAAACATCTTACACTGATGAGCAAAGATGTTCTCAGAAGTGTGGGGCCGTGGAGAGATATTTCGTTGTTTTTTTTAAATAGCAGCATCTGAAACATTTTATGGGTCAACAAATTCCCTTTGTAACAATCTGCCATTCTGAGGTTGGAAATCTTACAAGATTTTCTTCATGGCCTTTGGCTCAACAGCTTTTGAGTTATTAGACTACAGTTCATAAGAATAATTCGTATTTTTCCATTGATGGAATGAAATTTGCTTGTGGTAGTCTGAAATCTGTATTCCTGATATTTTAAACCCTAAAAGTAACTCTTTAACTCGTAATTTGAAGTCTGGAAAGGCTATGATACAATATAAGTGGGTCGGAAATGATGGAGAAGTTATATTCACAATGCTTTGAGAGTTTTATATGAACATTATTCATTTTTTTGTTTATTTTAGGATTTTGGATGGGTTCTTTGTTCTTTTTGCTCTTCAGCAAAGCCTGGTGCATCCTGTGTAAAATGGAAAAGTTGAGTGAATAGTTGACTGCACATGTCCAGGTCTGTTCTTGACAGTAACTGACACAACAGTAGTTGCTTTTTCAATGCTGTTCCCTACTCTCTAATCTTTGTTAATAAGCCACAATCATGTCCCAGGTGAGAAATAAATTGGTACTTCAAAGAAAAGAATTTAAGGCTGCGTTGTAGCAAACCTCACTGTGTTAATAGCCAGATTACACTATTTACTGGTATCTGGTGTCCTATTCCACCTGAGTTCTACATGTATTCACTTTTCAACATTTTAAGCAGAGCAAATCTAGTGTGCTAATAGAACTAAAATCTAGTGTGTTAATAGAACTAGAGGGATATCCAAAGCAACTTAATATTTTCGGGTTGTGTCTACAATATCAGAATGTTGCTGTTTTTAAAAGTTTAGGCTTGAAAGGTGTTAATAGGAGATATAATTGAATCAACCTTGTGAATGCTTGCTCTCCTCTTTTACATCACCAAAGGGAGAAAGTTTTCATGTATTTTTGAGTAGGATAATCATCATTGTTAAAATAAATGTCTATAGAAAGAATTTTATGAAAAGACTTTGGTATTTAAAATTACAAGGAACTAAAAAATTAAAAACAATGATTTCACAAATATTTTTTTATTGTTATTCACAACTGCAATTAGTTTCTAATCTCTAGAACATAATTAGATAATTTGTTAAATTTTAATTATGAACATATTGGAAGATCAAGATAGAATATAGTTTATGATATGGATATCTGATGCAATATCAAAATAGGAAATTTATCTATTTCATATGGTGTTTGGATTGTTGACATCATATCTAAAGTCTCAATCTGGGGTTCCTCTACTAAGAGAATAAGCTCTGTTTTCGACTTATAAAAGGGCATTTATACTCCAGGAAAAGAATCGAACCCAGATTGTACTCGAGAAATGAACGAAAATCTAATGCTTTGGCCGCAGCCTGTATGTTTTAAGGATACTCCTTGAATGGAACTCAAACACAAACCTCTTATTCGCAGGTTATTAAGAATGCCGAACCTATTGAATTGTTTTGACCTGTGCGTTCTATTATTTACACGGTGTTCAAGGAATGGTCATCGACCTGTGATATACCTTCCCTCACTTTGTATGGGATTGATCTCTTACGTTGAGGCTAGATTGAAGCGTTCGAGGATTGAAGGTTAAAGGTGCTGGAATTGAGACTAGAGACTTATACAGGTTTTAGAAGACTGCGATTTGCAGAGGTCGTTGAACAGTGTGGTTAGTTGGTTGATCGTGACATGGAATTGTGGTTATTGCCAGCAATTCAGTTTGAAGGATTAGAGGAAAGAAAACCCCTGTACCATATAATACAAGTTGGTAACATTGAAGATAAGCAGCAGGGTTGGTTTTCAACATTGTAACTTGTGTTGCCTCGTTGGAAGAACACAGGATTGAAGTGCCTCTTAAATTGAATCAGATCTCCAAGTTTTGTGGTCACTGGTTATATAAATGTAGGTCAGAAGATTCTCGAGAGAATACACCTACATCAATTTAGCCACAGATATCAGGTTAAAGAAATACCCCTGCACCACTCAAGAGTCCACCAAAGATGTCAGGCAGATTAAAATAAAAAGCCGACCAATGAAGACATGTTTTGAATTATTAAAATAATGTTGAATTATTATTTATACCTCCTCAAGTTTGTAAACTTAGGAAATAATATATTTGAGAAATTGTGTGCGAGGGTGAACGGGGCATGTCTGGTTGAATTTTATCTCGTTTTAGATTGTAAGTTGTTTTAGTTTTAGAATGCAAGGTTGAAAGAATCAAAATAATGGTAATGGTATTGGTTTGGAGAGAAGCCAACCCATATACAGATAGGGTAGATTTTTTAATTCACAATCATAAAAGCTATTGTTTGTAATAAAGTTTTAATATCACGAAGCCTAAAGAGTGTTGGCATAGATGTTTACCTAAAATAATTACATAAAAGGAATTATGAAATGATTGTGGGCGTTTAACTCATGTATGATGAATAGAATTCAGAAATATCACGCTTATCAAGTTGTTAGTGACTAATGAAATGCTAGTAGAGTGGATTTTTGGTTAAAGAATCTGTTATTTTTTTTTGAAAATGATGAGTATGGTTTTCTTTAGAAATTACATTAAGATTACATGTATCAAGAATCAACTGTAGAATGGTTGAAGAAGAACTTTCTTATTCGTAACTTTGAAATGTCAATTATCATTATTTGATTTTTTTTTGTTAAAATTTTAAATATTGTTTTTAAGATATTGACAAAACATTTGAGTGTTTGAATATCAAATTGTTGTAGGGAGATGTACAGAAAAAAACAATTGGGGCAGTGGTATTAGGAATGGAGAATCACATGTAACTTTTGCAGCAAAATTCAAGGGAACAAGCACATTTAGTAAACATGGTGATGCCAATGAATCTTTAGGATTAGGTACTAATAAATTAAAAATGAAATAAAATAAGTCAAATGCTTTTCTTGTCGTAAGCTAGGTCATATGAGTAAAGGTTGTAGAAAATAATTGTGTAATGGAGAACACAACTAGTTTATAAAAGCAACATCAATTTAAAAAGAAACAAGCCAATGTCCTTGAGCACAAGGAAGATGAGGAATTCTATGCGTCTATTGTAGCAAACATGTTTGAGTAAATAGGGTATTCCATATAGGATGAACATGTTCAGTAACCAGTCACACAACTAGATCAAAGATCACAATGCCTATATTTATATGTTGTTAAAACCCTTTGAAAAGAAAACAATCCATGGCTCCTGTTAATGTGGCCACTTGAGACAATTTTATTAATGCAAAAAAACATTTTACATAAATGAGTTCTCACTATCAATTATTAGCCATGACCCTCCATGCTCTTTAAATAGAGATTATGGATCAATCGAGTGTGAAACTACAAATCATTAGTGATTACTATTGGACATTGGATAAACCAACTCTCCTTGTGTGTTCTGCGACATGGACTAACCGCTTCTAGTGGATCCTTGTCTCTGGCAATGAGATCGTTGACTAACACCCGAGGGTTTTGGTCTAACGACAATTGTGATTCCCAACAAGTGGTATCAGAGCATAGGTCATGAGTTTGATACACATCCAACTCGTGTTGGGGGGGAGATTGTTGGACATTGGATAAACCAACACTCCTCGTGTGTTTCGTGACATGGACTAACCGCCTCTCATGGATCCTTATATGTGGTGATGCAATCGTTGACTAACACCCACAGTTTTTGGTCTAACGACAATCATGATTCCCAAAAGTTACTATCAAAGAGAATATGATTTGTCAGATCACTCTATGTCTAAAAGATATTGTGACTATTGGATTATAATGCAAGTAATGCATACAAATGAAACACACTTTTACCTAATAGACACATTAGACCAAGTTAACTAACTCCTAAGTGTCTAAATATCCAAACATCCCCCCTTAAGAATAACTTGGGATATAATTGAAGGGCTTGCAAGGGCGACATAATAGGAGAAGGAAGGAGGAATTAGACCCCTCCCCCCATTTAATGACAACTTCCCAAACTAACATAAATCGAAATTTAGAAAACTTTGCTTTTGTAAGAGACTTTATGAAAATGTTTGCTACTTGATCATCTGTAGGGAAAAAGTGCAATACAATAAATCGATCATGAATGGTTTTTCTTATGAAGTGCATTTATATCTCAATGTGTTTGTTGTGTTGATGTTGATTTGGATTTTTGGCGAGCTTAATGTCACTTTAATTGTCACACTAGAGGGTGGCCAGATGTTGCTACTGGAATCCAAACTCCGAAAGGCTGTATTGAAGCCAAAAGACTCCCTTGACTTGCATCGACCATTGTTGGTGTACTCTGCTTCCACTGAATAATTAGCATAGCTTGTTTCCTTCTAGAAGCTCAAGTGATATGTCCAGAACCAAGGCTAAAAACATAACCTATAGTAGAATTTTGATCATCAGGGTCAACAACCCAATCTGAATCAGTGAAACCAACCAATAAAGGAGTCTCCCATGAACTATAATGTATCCCAAACTGAATTGTACCCCGAATATATCGAAATATCCTTTTTGTTGTTTTCTAATGACTTTCATGTGGTGTTTGCATATAGCGGGAAGCAAGACCAACAAGAAGGAAATATCAAGATGAATATGAATCAAATATAAAAGGCTACTAATTGATGATACAAATTGGCATCAACTTCGGGTGTAGTATAGGTCGCAGTAAGTTTGACTCCATAAAGGGAGATGGGGATAATTTACAATCTTCTAGGTGAAAACAATGAAGAGGATAACATGCATGCTTAGATTGGGAAAGATAAATTCCTTTGTTGCAATACTTGAAGGCTAAGGAAATAATGCAAATATCTTTAAGACTTTCATTTCAAACTTCTTCTTAGGGCTTGACTTGACATGGGTTAAAAGTTTAGGGTCACTACCAGGATGGATAAGGTCATCAACATAAAGAACAAGGATTATGAGATGGCTTCCTATTTTCTCGGTGTAGACATTAGGGTTAGAATGACATCTAGAGAAGTCGGTTTCAAGAAGGCTATCCATTTTTGCATACCAAGATCAAGGAGCTTGTTTAAGACCATAGAGAGATTTGTTAAGGAAAAAACAAGGTTGGAGTCACTATGAGCATAACAGGAAGGTTGTTCCATGTAGTTTTTGTTAGGAAAAATACTGAGAAGAGGGAGGTGGCGGGGGAGGGGGTGAATCAGTATTTTAATTCACTTTAGCTTTCAGTTTCATATACAAAATTATGTACGCTATTGTTCTTAAAGCAACCTGCATATGTATGCAACTTTAGTTAAGGAAACCAAAATATATCCAGTTTACTGTTTTTTCATGTATTCCATCAATGGTTTATCTTTAAACATTGCATCATTAAATCAATAACTTTTCATTATGCAGTAAAGGACAACACATAAGAAACACACATAGAACACTAGGATTTTAGGTAGAAACCTAATGTGGGAGAAAACCACCACTATCATTGTCTGTCTTCTTTCTTATTATATAAAGAAATTCTCCATCACATTTTGTACTGGTGCAGACTTTTACCAGCACATAGGCACCCACTTGTGGAAGGTTACAACTTCTCGTTCTCCAGTTCCTACGGGAAGGGAGTTACAACCCCCCGAACTCGTTTACTGACACCTACTAGAAGGGAGCTCCTACCCCCTTACTGAAGGTTGCAACCCTTAGTTCCTTGTGGACCTTTTTTCATAATATTTAAAACTAGATCCACCTATCAAACAATCATCAAACAACTTGTATGCCACTTTTAATCAAATTTTCATATTGGACCCACATCAATAATAAGCACAAAAACCTTTTTTCATAATATTTAAAACTAGATCCACCTGTCAAACAATCATCAAACAACCTGTATGCCACTTTTCATTAAATTTTCATATTGGACCCACATCAATAATAAGCACAAAACCAATATCCAAACTGAGACACTTAAATAAAATTATGAATAATTGAATCTCTATAAATCAATTGAATTTGTGAAGCATCAAACTACTGAATAAAGAACCTAACTAGAACAACTAAACTTTAGAATATGTATGCCATTGATCTTAATAGAACCTGTATATATATGTGCTTCCTTTGCATAAAACCTACGTACATATGTCAGATTACTAAACACTGAATCTTTTGGCTAACAGAATCACTATAACACTAAATCACTTGCTAAATCAAGTACTGAACCAATCACAGATCAGTGAACCATACATATTCATCATAGTTGATCAATATAACAATAAACCCAAACAACATTGCTAGAAAGAGATCAAGACATCATTGATAGACAACAATAAATAGAACATATATCATCAACAATTATCATCAAGCAACACTACAATCCTTGACCAGATCTGATTTAGAATATATATGTGCTTATAATTAAGAATACCAAAGTATATATGCACTTATGATGTGTAACACCCACGTACAAATCTCAACATACTAAAAAATACATCGCTGAATATATACGCGACTACCCAAAAACAAATTTGCGTACGTACGCGATTATATAGAAGCAAAGTTGCATACAAATTTGAAATTATTGAAGCATACTTTTGCTGCAACCACAACACAAACTGCGCAAACTTCACTGTCACACATTCATATCAGAGCATCAATATCACCATAGATCTATCATTGTTAGTTACAAGCATAAACAAATCAAGCAAGTATATTCATTAGCCTTCACTAAACTTTCAGATCTCTCAGATCTGAGCCTCTTCCATGCTCCTTGGTGCACACATGTTCCAGTTCAGATCGCACATAAAAATCCATTACTTGCACACTTAACACTTTGATCTCCATCTCCTTATATAGTTTTTTCTTTAGCCGACACCTTAGGTAAATCCTTTGGTAATGTCGATAGTATTTATTGACGGGATGAAATGAACATTGTCGTTACAATTACTATGGGCCAATACCATGGTAATGACCCTTGGTATCCATATTACTATCGTTCAGATTATGTATGCATCTTTCACTTACAAGACTTGTGTATGTATGTGACCCTTCTTCATAGGATCTACATATACTTTCTCAAACTTCACATTTATCATCAATCTGTAATATAACAACCATTTTTTTGTCTATATCCTTTGTAGCATCTGTACCAATCTACATGAGTTCCACAATCATTAATGTTGACATCAAGTACATTTTTATTAAGCAGGTTGCCATCGAGGACAACACAATAGTCATAATGCCAACAATCGCCCCCTTTGGACTTGATGGCAACCACTTTGGTGTTTGGTCACCACCTGTAAACCCCTGCAAATACCAATACTTCTCTCCAAACACGAAGCTTCTCTCTCCCTTTGACATGAAAGACAAAGGGCGGAACCAGGTTAAATGAAGTACTCCTCTTTCTAAAAGTTTGATCTGTTGAATATGAAATCTACATACTGACCATGCTTCCTCTGAGCATATGCTGAACATTATGAAGATATCCAATAGAGTACAAGACTCAACCAAAAATGACTTTTCCTATCACCAATGACTATATGATTACATCAGTCGACCAACATATTGGGTTTACATGTTTTGATCCAAAATTTACTTCAATGTCCCAAATAATGGAGTTACATACATGACATGACTTTATCCCAATAGCCCATATATGACTGAATTTTACAATGATTACAACATGGGTCTTTTCATGACCTTTACATCAACATACATATGTGACACTTATAACAAAAAACCATGAACCTCAACAATGAGGTAGCAAGGCCATGATAGTCATCAGTAACCACCATGCAACATAAACATCTGATAGCAACAACATAGAAGCATGAACATCCACATCATTAAAAAGTTGTGTAAGATCAATTTCCCCAATAACATCAACATGTGATCAACTATGCAATGTCTCCAAGCATCATCAATCAACTGTAGCAAAAACATAAGATTGTACAATAAGGTTTTGTCATCAAGGTCAACATGCTCTCTCCACATATAGGAAGAGCCATAATCAACACCATAAGCGACATATACATATTCTTTCCATGTGAATACTAGGAGTACCTCCAGCACCACAATCCATAGAAGTAGATTAACAACATAACCAACATCTTTAGTGAACATATCATACATATCTTCAAGATTTAACAATGGCTAGAATAAGACACCATAAACAACTTTACCAAATGCACCTCAAGCAACATATAGGCATCATCCATACTTCACCACATGCAATCCATGCATTATTGATAACCCATGATATCATGACAACATCATATATAGCTTCTCATAAATGAAAGATGCCAACAGTGAGTAAATCATGAACTCATCATCATCATGCAACAAGAAATGCTTAAGAAATCATAATGCCAACAATGCACTATTAGAAGCATAACAATATCATAAGGGCATCACCAACAAACTGCAACAAACCAATGCCAGAACCTGAATACCAATAAAGATGGAAGTTCCCCCTGAATTTGTGTCACTCTATCTTTATTGCTAAGAGACATGCAACTGTCTAGCTCAAAATCCACGTATATACATGACTGTGATTCATACAATCCGCATGCAGAAAGTAAATTGATGGTGTTTACAACCACAATTCCCCTAAACATGATATACCTGTTAGAGAAATTAGCAGTAAGAAGAAGCATGAATCATTCCTAATTTTTGTTTGAGGTATTCAAAGGAATCACATGGAAGAGGCTTGTTAAATAAATCTACAACTTGTTCATTTGAAGGAACATACTCCAATTTGACCTTTTGTTCAAGCACTTGTTCTCTAAGAAAATGGTATTTGATTGGATTGTGTTTTTTTTTTAGCGTATGACATGGTTTTTAGAGATACTTATGGAACTAGTTTTGTCACATAGAATAGGTACATGTTGAGGATAGGTGACTTGAATGTTTTGCAATGTTTGGATCATCCATAGAAGTTGAGTACAACAACTGGCAACAACAACATATTTTTCTTCAGCAGTTGATAAAGCAATAGAACTTTGTTTCTTGTTGAACCAAGAAACTAAGTGAGGTCCCAAATAGAATGATCCACTAGAGTTTTTGCGGTCATCAATATTTGATTTAATAATGAGATCTAAGACAATTAATAAGGTATTACAGACTCATGTGCATGGATTTGCCTATATTATTTTATGCAATGGATCGATCAGATTGTGAAATACATAGACTAAGAAGCAGTAAAAGACTATAATAGAAAAACACATAAAAACACAACAAGTTTAATAAGGAGCTCACCCAATGCTCCTAGGCTACATCTCCTAGTCTAACCTTCAATGTTGGCCTCTCTATTATGTCTTAAAGCAAAGTTTTTACAACAATATGAGCTCAAGTTGAGACTCAATACACACAAATATAACAGTAAGAGTTTGCTTGAACCTCTCAAGCTTTCTCTGAGTACACAAACTCTTTGGATCACTTTCTGTCTCTGTCTTAGCTTTGTCTTGGCACTGCCTGCTCTATCTTCTATTTGCTATGGCTTTAAAGTCAATCTGGACTACCTGTTCGTTTCTCCTTCTTGGCTTTCTGTCTGCTCGAATCCCTCTTCCAGTGTTACACAATCATTTCATAACGCTTAAAGGTGAGGTGGCCACCTATTCGACAACATAAGAGTGCCTCAGGCCCTTGAAATCCTTCAGAATCTCGAACGCGGTCGTTTTTTGCTAACACAGGAAAATGCATTCACAACTATGAAATTCCGCCAAAGCACAGTTCATTTTGGACTTCAAAAGTCCTTAAATATGGTCTATTCCCCTATTGGGTCCGTCCCCAATCGCTATCGCAAGTCGCTTGGACCCTGCTCCAAGGTTCCCCTTTGTATTTTAGAAGTACGCTAAAACTACGGAAATGCATTAGAAATGGCATTTCTCCGGACTTGAAACAACATATAATAGCCTTAAGGAACCCTTTCGGGTCCGGCTTATCGCATCGGCACTTCACCCCTTGTATCTTGTTTAATGAACGAAATACGAAAAATACATTAAAAATGCCCTTTCTACGGATCTCAAATCTTATGAAATAATGTTTATATAACCATTAGGTCCAGTTCATTGGATCGCATATGTGTATGTGCATATGCCCACTCCTCTGTGTAGCTCTGATTGCGATACCGCGATGCGATTGATCGCAATCTCACATCGCGATAACCCCGGGCCAGTGTAAGTGCTCTTGTAATCTTCGATAGCGATCAGGAGAAGCAACGTGGGCCGTCAATTTGCAAGCTTGATCGACGGTCCTAGTTGACTCTGTCGGTCTCCATCACAAGTGGTATGTAGTCTGTGCCGATATCCATTGTCTGCTTGTGTCGATTGCGATTGTCGATCAAATCTGGACCATTGATCGACCAGATTTGACGGCTACTGTGCATTCATTTCTCACGCCTCCAATACTTTGTTTTTTCATGGTTTTCTCTGTTTTTGCCTCTCGATAGTGTTTTTCAGCCATTCTAAGGGCTCTTGGCATGCGATTGTTTTGATCTTTGGCATGTTTTTAAGAGATTTCAAGACTTAGAGAATGTTCTTGGATCCATTTGGATCACGCCTTCCCACTAAAAAGGCTTTTGGACCACCAAAAGTTGGTTTTCAAGCATCGCTTAAATGAGGATACAACTGCCTCACTTGCCCAATCTCTATCCATTTTGCACTGCTAGGTTTTGAACCTTTGAGTCCAATTCTTAGGTACTCAACATCCCCTCTGCCCGTAGTTCTCACCTTCCTATCCAGAACTGTATCTTCCTGCAACTCATTGAGATATTCAGGCAACAGATCATCAATAGAAGGAAATTGACTTTTCTCTTCAGGATCTTCAATTAATGAAGGTTCAAACAGTCTTAAATTTTCTACATTTACCACTGAATAGATGTACATGTATGCTGGCAAATCAAGGCGGAAAGCATTCTCACCAATCTTCTCGAGTACCTTAAAAGGCCCATACCTTATTGGCTTCAGTTTCATTCCCTCACCTTGCATTCTGTCCTTGTTGATATACAGCCAGACTTGATCACCAACTTGGAAGCTGTGCTCCACCTGGTGTTTATCATGCCTTGCCTTGTATTTGGCTTGGCTCTTTTCCAGCTGTTCCTGCACTGCCTGGTGAATTTCTTGGATCTGTTCGATGAACTTGGTTGCTTTGTCCACATCACTGTGTCCAGCAACTGCTACGTCTTTTCCAAAGACAAAATCCAAGGGAGACCTGGTGTTGTGATGCAGGAGCATCCCACCCTTAGTCAAAGGGAGGAATCCAAAGTGGAGCAAAGAGGAAGACGTGGACCCGGGGAGCAAAACAGGAAAAAAAAAATGTTTTAAAACAGATTTAAAGATGGAAAAGGATGGATGAAAGTCTCGAGGAGACTTATCAATATAATTTTCCATGTGTATGCATGCATTGTCGAGCTTTAAGGGCTTTTGTTGGAGGATTGGTCGGATCCTTCCGTGATCTGATCCAACACTTCTTATATATACGAACCTGCGCATTCAAGAGAAAATAGAGCAGTAGATAAACAAGATGTAGTCGATAGGAGAACTGCTACTAAGGTTGAAATGCCTTAAGATTGTAATCATGCTGTGTTTCCATATATAATATATGTGTCTGTTCAGTGTTGATTGTGTGTTTATGTGTCTGTCATGTGTATATGTGCACTGAGGGTTTAAATCCTGATTGCATGCATTTGTTCAACCATCGACCACTGTAGGATCGATGGCGATCCATTGAATAATGAGATATCATTTATATGAGTATTTGGACAGACTGTGACGGAACTGTGTTTAACACATAATTACTTCAAATGGCAAAAGATTAGATTAAGGAGGAAACAGGCAAGAATACACAGTAACCATTGGATCTGAATGATCCACGATCCAGATCCTTTATCGCATTGGCAGAGGCCTTAGGGTGTTATCGAAGTCCAACCATCAAACAACGCGAGTGCGATAATCCGATGGATCCTAGACTGTCGGATCAAGAGTTCCGATCAACGGTCCAGGTGTGATCGGCGTTCACATTTGAAGGAGGTCAAGGGACGACGGAGTTGAATGGCTGATGAGCAATACGCAATGGCGATATCGCCAATAAACCAATCGACGATCAGGTAGTCGGAGTCTGGAGGAGATTGGAAATCAGAGCTTGGAGCAGCGCTGTGGAATGGTGTGAAGGAGCGGGCTCGCCAATGAATTGTGAAGTTAGGCTAATAATGTTTCAAGCTCGTGTATGTGTTCAGGAAAAATTCCTATGGTTTCCCGGGTATTCTTATGTTCCGGTAGTTAAATGGGTTACGGGGTTTAAGGCCGAATGCCCATGTGTAAGCTCCCTATAGATGTAAAAATCCCGATAATGTTATATGGTTCAGAGTCTAATGTAAGTCCACGGTTAAAGGCAGAATCCTAAGAAATGCTTCTGATAGGCTTTGTGGGCCATAACCCACAGTCCTCAAGATTGATTTGTTAAGGAAAAGGGATTTTGGTTAACTCCCAATTTCTCTTTTCATCAAGTGGTATCAGAGCAGGGAAATGTTTCCTGCATGAAAAAGGATTCCAGAGAGAAAGAAGGAGGTATAGTTGTTTAAGGCTAGAGAGTTTATGGTCTTACTGTCGTGCAGATAGCAGCAGCAGAAGGTGAGAAGATTGCAACAAACCTAAAGCATGGAGTGCTCAATTGGTTCCAGAGAAGAGAACTTGAAGGATTCCAAAAGACTGAGTGAGGAGAGCTTGGTGAGGTATCATGTAGCAGCAGGAG
This sequence comes from Pinus taeda, assembly GCA_000404065.3. Lineage (NCBI taxonomy): Eukaryota > Viridiplantae > Streptophyta > Pinopsida > Pinales > Pinaceae > Pinus > Pinus taeda. Next base: position 47,197 of record APFE031139706.1, read on the forward strand.
ACTGTTACTGTAGAAGTTTGGTTGCAGCTCACAGAAAACCATGAAGGTAGTTACACTGAAGAATGTAGTGGGTAGAATTACTAAGGACAAGGAGAAGCATATGACTAGGAGGTCATAAATTTTTGTGCCTCGGGAGTTTGATGCAGGATCATCCAACACCCTTAGTCAAAGGGAGGAATTCAAAGCTGAGGAAGAGGAAGACGTGGACCAGGGGAGAAAAACAGGAAAAAAATATGTTTTAAAACAGATTTAAAGATGGAATAAGATGGATAAAAGTCTCGAGGAGACTTATCAATATAATCTGCCATGTGTATGCATGCATTGTCAAGCTTTAAGGGCTTTTGTTGGAGGATTGATCGAATCCTTCTGTGATCCGATCCAACACTTATATATATGAACCTACACATTCGAGAGAAAATAGAGCAGTAGATAGATAAGATGTAGTCGATAAGAGAATTGTTGCTAAGGCTGAAATGCCTTAAGATTGTAATCCTGCTGTGTTTCCATATATAATATAAGTGCTTTTGTTGGAGGATTGATCGGATCCTTCTGTGATCCGATCCAACACTTATATATACGAACCTACACATTCAAGAGAAAATAGAGTAGTAGATAGACAAGATGTAGTCAATAAGAGAACTGATGCTAAGGCTGAAATGCCTTAAGATTGTAATCGTGTTGTGTTTCCATATATAATATATGTGTCTGTTTAGTGTTGATTGTGCGTTTATGTGTTTGTCATGTGTATATGTGTGCTGAGGGTTTAAATCCCGATTGCATGAATGTGTTCGACCATTGACCACTGTAGGATCGATGGTGATCCATTGAATAATGAGATATCGTTTATATGAGTATTTTGACAGACTTTGGCGGAACTGTGTTTAACATAGAATTTCTTCAAATGGCAGAAGATTAGATTAAGGAGGAAACGTACAAGAATACACAGTAGCCGTTGGATCTAAATGATCCACGGTCCAGATCCTTTATCGCATCGGTGGAGGCCTTAGGGTGTTATCGAAGTCCAACCATCGAACAGTGCGACTGCGATAATCCGATGGATCCTAGACCTTCAGATCAAGAGTTCCAATCGACGGTCCAGGTGTGATCAACATTCGCATTTGACGGAGGTCAAGGGATGGTAGAGTTGAATGGCCAACGAGCGATGCGCGATGGAGATATTGTCGATAAACCAAGCAACGATTGGGTAGTCAGAGTCTGGAGGAGATCGGAGATCAGAGCTTTGGAGCAGCGCTGTGGAATGGTGCGAAGGATCGGACTCGTCGACGAATTGTGAAGTCGGGCTAATGATGTTTCAAGCCCGTGTATGTGTTCAGGCGGAATTCCTATGGTTTCCCGGGTATTCTTATGTTCCAATAGTTAAATGGGTTACGGGGTTTAAGGCCGAATGCCCATGTGTAAGCTCCCGATAGATGTAAAAAGCCCAATAATGTTATATGGTTCCGAGTCTAATGTAAGTCCACAGTTAAAGGCAGAATCTTAAGAAACGCTTTTGATAGGCTTTGTGGGCCATAACCCACAGGCATTAAGATTGATTTGTTAAGGAAAAGGGATTTTGGTTAACCCCCAATTTCTCTTTTCATCAAGTGGTATCAGAGCAGGGAAAGGTTACCTGCGTGAAAAATGATTCCAGAGAGAAATAAGGAGGTACAGTTGTTTAAAGCTGGAGAGTTTATGGTCTTACTATGGTGCAGATAATGGCAGTAGAAGGTGAGAAGATTGCAGCAAACCTAGAGCATGGAGTGCTCAGTTGGTTCCAAAGAAGAGAACCTGAAGGATTCCAAAAGATTGAGTGAAGAGAGCTTGGTGAGGTATCATGTAGCAGAAAGAGATTGTTACTGTAGAGGTTTGGTTGCAGCTCACAAAAAACCATGAAGGCAGTTCCACTGAAGAATGCAGTGGATAGAATTACTAAGGACAAGGAGAAGCATATGACCAGGAGGTAATAAATTTTTGTGCCTTAGGAGTCTGATGCAGGAGCATCCAACACCTTTAGTCAAAGGAAGGAATCCAAAGTGGAGTGAAGAGGAAGACGTGGACCAGGGGAGTAAAACAGGAAAACAATTTGTTTTAAAACAGATTTAAAGATGGAAAAAAGATGGATAAAAGTCTCGAGGAGACTTATCAATATAAGATGCCATGTGTATGCATGCATTGTTGAGCTTTAAGGGCTTTTGTTGGAGGATTGATCGGATCCTTCCATGATCCGATCCAACACTTCTTATAAATACGTAATTGCGCGTCCAAGAGAAAATAAAGCAGTAGATAAACAAGATGTAGTTGATAGGAGAACTATTGCTAAGGCTGAAATGCCTTAAGATTGTAATCGTGCTGTGTTTCCATATATAATATATGTGTCTATTCAGTGTTGATTGTGCGTTTATGTGTTTTTCATGTGTATACGTGCGCCGAGGGTTTAAATCCCGATTGCATTCATGTGTTTGACCATTGACCACTGTAGGATCGATGGCGATTCATTGAATAATGAGATATTGTTTATATGAGTATTTTGACAGACTGTGGTGGAACTGTGTTTAACACAGAATTCCTTCAAATGGAAGAAGATTAGATTAAGGAGGAAACAGGAAAGAATATACAGTAACCATTGGATCTAAATGATCCACGGTCGAGATCCTTTATCGCATCGGCGAAGGCCTTAGGGTGTTATCGAATTCCAACCATCGAACAACGCGATTGCAATAATATGATGGATCCTTGACTATTGAATCAAGAGTTCCGATCGATGGTCTTGGTGTGATCGGCGTTCACATTTGACGGAGGTTAAGGGATGGCGAAGTTGAATGGCTGATGAGTGATACGTGATGGTGATATCGCCGATAAACCAATCGGCAATCGGGTAGTCGGAGTCTAGAGGAGATCGGAGATCGGAGCTTGGAGCAACGCTGTGGAATGGTGTGAAGGAGTGGACCCGCCGACGAATTGTGAAGTTGGGCTAATAATGTTTCAAGTCCGTGTATGTGTTCAGGTGGAATTCCCATGGTTTCCTAGGTATTCTTATGTTCCGATAGTTAAATGGGTTATGGGGTTTAAGGCCGAACACCCATGTGTAAGCTCCCGATAGATGTAAAAAGCCCGATAATGTTATATGGTTCCGAGTCTAATGTAAGTTCACGGTTAAAGGAAAAAGCCTAAGAAACGCTCCCGATAAGCTTTGTGTGCCATAACCCACAGGCCTCAAGATTGATTTGTTAAGGAAAAGGGATTTTGGTTAATCGCCAATTTCTCTTTTCATCATATTGTACTAATTTTTCTTTCAAGGTGTTGAGGCTTTCTGTTATTTGCCTCCCCACTGAAACACCATGTTCACTCCTGTTAAAGCATGCAAGGGAGCTGCAATTAAGGAAAAGTTAGCAATAAACTTTCTCCAATATTGTGTTGCTCCTAGGAAGCTTCTAACTTCTGTAGCAGATTTGGGTTTAGGCTAGTTTACAAGGACTGCAACCTTAGAGAGATCTATCTTCAATTCACCACCCCCTACAATATGACCCAAATAATTCAAAGATGTTTTACCAAATTCACATTTTGATAATTTAACATAGAGATTTTCTTTCTTCAAAACATCTAGAGTCTGCTTTACATGCTTCAAATGTTCTTCCCATGTTTCACTGAAAACAAGAATGTCATCCAAATATACAATTACAAACTCATCAATAAAAGGCCTAAGTACATCATTCATAACTCTCATGAAAGTGGCAGGAGCATTAGTTAAGCCAAAATGCATAACTAACCATTCATACAACCCTCGCTTTGTTTTGAAAGCAGTCTTCCATGCATCTTGCTCTGCTACTCTGACCTGATGGTAACCACTACGCAAGTCCAACTTGGAAAAGTAAACAACTTCTTTCAGCTGATCCAATAGATCATCAATGCGAGCAAGGGGATAACGATTCTTGATCATTATTTTTTTCAGTGCTCTGTAATCAATGCACATCCTCCACGAACCATATTTCTTCTTCACCAACACGATTAGAGATCTGCATGGTGATGTGCTTGGTCTTATGAACCCTTTCTCGAGCTGCTCCTGTACTTGATTCTTGATCTCTGCATTCTCTAAAGCGGATTACCTATACATTCCGATGTTAGGCAATGGAGCATCTTGCTGCAAATTAATATCATGTACAATTTCCCTTTTGGGTGGCAAACCTTTAGGTTCTTGAAATAGGACATCATATTTGGAAACAAATTTTTCTACATCAGCTTGTTGTTTAGCATCACAGCCTTCAAATACATTGGTTTTATCAGGTTTCTTTTCCTTTACAACCATCAATAAAAATTGCTTGCATGAATTTACAATTATTTTCATCTGCCCTGAGTTTATGAGCTCTTACAATATATTCAATTCCATCTTTAACGAGTTGATACTTATTTTCAGCTCTATAGAAAATGGCTTTTCTATCATACAAGTAAGGACTTCCTAAAACAATTCCACATATGTCCAAGGGAACGATATCTAACTCAACCTCATCTACAAATGTTGACCCAAAACCTAAGTTTACATTGTCTAGTCTCTTGTAGCTTTGCTTTATCACATACCCAACCTAATGGATATGGCTTCTTGTGAGGTGTGGTTAGTAACCCCGGCGTCTTTACAATTGCTTCAGAAATTAAGTTTACTGTGAGCCACTATCAAACAAAGTATCAACCTTTTGATGCTTGGAAATAACTCTAATATGAAAAAGCTCATGTCTTTTCCTCTCATTTTCTTCACTATCAATAGTTTGTGCAGAATTACTAGTAGATGCTTTAGAATTTTTACCTTTTATATGTGTGGCTACGATTGTTGTTTCATCACCTAAGTCTGACCCCAAATCTTTTTGTATAGAAGCATCAGTCTTCTTCTTCTTGCCATCAAAAGTCTTGGGTTTCAGCTTCGGATGCAAAGACCAACAATGTTCATCATCATGTCCATCCTTCTTGTAGTGAATGCATGAAGGTTTGGCCCTTTGTACAACATTTTCCTTCCTCTCTTTCCATTTCTTCTTCCTCTTTTCCTTGTTTTTTCTTGCAGTGGGTTTTGATGATCCCCCAATCTCTGGGTTCACATTATTGCCTCTAGCCTCTAGATGGGTAGCTTGGACGGATTACCTCATCTATGCTAATAGGGTTAAACATGAGAATGATGTGCCTCAAATATATGTGTAGACCACCTATATACTTCAGTAAAGTTTCAGGTGAGTCTAAAGAAATGCCGAGAACCAAAGTTCTTTTTCTAAATTCTTGGGTGTAGCTTTGTACACTTTGCCCTTTTAATTGGCAAAGAGTTTGCCAACTCATCATAGCTTGCTCCATATAAGCTAGTGGATAGAATTGTTTTTTAATTGCAAAAACAAATTCACTCCAGAAAGAGAGAATTTTACCATGCTTCTTCAAGTCAGCTTGTGTCCTACCTTCCCACCATACCAAGGCAGTTCCTCCAAGGTGTAGGCTGGTCAGCTGAATTTTACTCCTGTCTAAATCAATGCTTTGCACCCTGCAATACACATCAATCTGTCTAATCTAGTTATCTAATTTCTCTACATTTAATTCTCCATCATATATTGGCAAATCAAATTTAACATCTAATTTAATCAAAGATGTTTTCTTCTTTTTATTTTTAGGGCTGTCAGGAGGTGTGGATAGAGGAGCCTCTTTTCCTTTCCCTTTGCCTTCATAATGGCCATCTACAAGAGATTCTTATGTTCCTTTGTCTTGTTTGGAGGTTGAAGAATCTTCACTTCGACCTTTCTTAAATTCTCGATACATTTCTTCTACCATGGCTCTCATGGTCATGAAACTGTCCATGAATTGAGAGTCTGATTCCAAGGGATTTTATTTTGCCATTTTCCTCCCAGGATAGACTCTACAAATTTCTGGGTTAGCTTCAACTAGTTCTCCTTCTCCTAATTTGAGCTTTGACCTAGTTATCATTCACCAATCCAGCACAAGCTTGTCTAACCTTAGTAAACCTAAAGCTCTGATACCACTTGATCTGATAATGAGATCTAAGACAATTAATAATCTATTACAGACTCATTTGCATGGATTTGCTTATGTTATTTTATGCAATGGATCGATCAGATTGCGAAATACATAGACTATGAAGCAGTAAAAGACTATAATAGACAAACACATAAAAACACAACAAGTTTAATAAGGAGTTCACCCAATGCTCCTAGGCTACATCTCCTGGTCGAGCCTTCAGTGGTGGCCTCTCTATTATGTCTTCAAGCAGAGTTTTTACAACAGTATGAGCTTGATTTGAGATTCAATACACAGATATAACAGTAAGAGTTTGCTTGAACCTCTCAAGCTTTCTCTGAGTACACAGACTCTCTGGATCACTCACTGTCTCTGTCTTAGCTCTATCTCGGCACTACTTGCTTTGTCTTCTATTTGCTATGGCTTTAAATCCAATCTGGGTTGCCTGTTCATTTCGCCTTCTCGGACTTTTGTCTCCTGGGCCTTTGTCTACTCAAATCCATCTTCTAGCATTACACAATCATTGCATAATGCCTAAAGGGGATGTGGCCACCTATTCGGCAACATAAGAGTGCCGCAGGCCCTTGAAATCCTTCAGAATCCCGAACGCGGTCATTTTCTGCTAACACAGGAAAATGCATTCACAACTATGAAATTCCGCCAAAACACAATTCATTTCGGACTTCAAAAGTCCTTATATATGGTCTATTCCCCTATCAGGTCTGTCCCCAATCGCTATTGCAATTCGCTTCGGCCCTGCTCCAAGGTTCGCCTTTGTATTTTAGAAATACGTTAAAACTGTGAAAATGCATTAAAAATGGCCTTTCTCCAAACTTGAAACAATATATAATAGCCTTAAGGAATCCTTTCAGGTCCAACTTATCGCATCGACGCTTCACCCCTTGTATTTCATTTAATGAACGAAATACGAAAAATACATTAAAAATGCCATTTTTGTGGATCTCAAATCTTATGAAATAATATTTATATAACTGTCGGGTCCAGTTCATCAAATCGCAGATGTGTATGTGTATATGCCCGCTCCTCTGTGTAGCCCCGATTGCGATACCGGGATGCGATTTATCACAATCGCACATCCCGATAACCCCAAGCTGTTGTAAGTGCTCTTGTAATTTTCGATAGCGATCATGAGATGCAACGTGGGCCGTCGATTTGTGCGCTTGATCGACGGTCCTAGTTGACTCCGCCGGTCGCTGTCGCAAGTGGTATGTAGTCTGCGCCGATATCCATTGTCTACCTATGCCGATTGCAATTGCTGATTAGATCTGGACTGTTGATCGGCCAGATATGACAACGACTGTGCATTCATTTCTCATGCCTCCAATATTTTGTTTTTTCACGGCTTTCTCTGGTTTTTGCCTCTCGATAGTGTTTTCCAGCCATTCTAAGGGCTCTTGGCATGCGATTGTTTTGATCTTTGGCATGTTTTTAAGATATTTCAAGACTTAGAGAGTGTTCTTGGATCCATTTGGATCAATATTACTTGCCCAATCTACATCTATGTAATCATGAAGTGAAAAATCTGTGTTTTTGGGATACCATAGACTAAAATATTGAGTGCCTTGTAGATACTTGAAAATTCTCTTTATTGCTTGAATATGAATTTCCTTTGGATTTGCTTGAAATCGTCCAACTATGCCAACTACATGCATAATGTCTGGTCTTGTACTTGTAAGATAGATCAAGCTGCTAATCATAGATCTATATTCTGGTTGATTAACTGTAGGAGAGTCATCATTTTGGATGAGATTTCATCCTGTGACCATTGGTGTGCATATACGTTTGTAGTTTTCCATTTCATACTTCTTCATAATCTGTTTGAGATACTTGGTTTGAGAAAGAAAGATGTCATCTTTAGTTTGTTGAACTTGAAGACCAAGAAAGTATGTTAGTTCACCAAGTAGAGACATTTCGAATTCCTACTACATAACTAAAGCAAATCCTTGACTCATAGATTCAATATTGCTTCCAAATATGATGTCATCTACATAAACCACTACTATCAACAATTTGTCTTTGTCAATTTTGTTATAAAAATTTCTATCTACAAATCCTTTCTTGAACCCTTGTTGTTGAGGATACTTGTTAAGATGATAATACCATGCACAAGGAGCTTGTTTTAACCCATACAATGCCTTCTTAAGTTTGTAAACGATATTTTTATCATTGCGAATAATGAAAACTTCAAGTTGTTCAACATGGATTTCTTCTTCTAGATCCCCATTTAAAAATGTAGATTTAACATCCATTTGATATACCTTAAACTTTAAAGTTATGAAAGTTGGAAAATGAAAGAAATATTCTTATGGCTTCAGGCCTAGCTACCGACACAAATGCCTCTTCAAAGCCTATCCCTTCCTATTGAGCATACCCTTTGCACACAAGTCTTGCTTTGTTTCGAATTACTTCTCCATTGTCATTTAGTTTGTTCTTGAACACCCACTTTGTCTCAATTGTATTTTTATCATGAGGCCTTGGTACAAATTCTCATGTATGGTTCTTTTCTATTTGATCAAGTTCTTCATGCATTGCCTTAACCCAACATTCATCTTTGCTTGCTTGATTCACATTTTGAGGTTCAATTGTGGATAATAAGGCTAAGTGATTAGAAGTTCCAACAAAGGTCCTTCTAGTTTGTATTCATGTTTCCTTATCATCGAGAATTTGAGATTTGGGATGATTTTTTTGAACATACCTTGATGGAGTCTTTTCTGACATACTTGCATCTTCATTTCCTTCTTCTGATGCTTCTTTTTCTTCTTCTCCTACAACTTCTTGGAATATTTGAGAAGGGAGAGGTTCATCATATTCTTGTGCTTCCTTCCTGGTACCCATGGATACTTCATCAATCACAACATCTATACTTTCAACAATATTTTGGATCCTTTTATTGTAACATTTATATCCTTTGCTTCTGGAAGAGTATCCAAGGAAGATTCCTTCATCAACTCTAGATTCAAACTTTCCAAGCTTATCATAATTTTTCTTTATGAAATATTTTCTTCCAAAGATTCTAATGTGTTTGACAGTTGTAGGCTTCCCATATCAGAGTTTATATGGAGTTTTATCATTGTTTACTTGAACATGAACCTTGTTGAGTATATCCATGACTGTATGAACTGCTTCTCCCTATAAAGTGTGTGGTGTTCTAGACTCATCAAGCATGGCTTGTGCCATTTGTTGAACTGTTATGTTCATTATTTTTGCCACTCCATTTTGTTGAGGAGTTTTAGCTATGGAAAATTGCCTTTTGATGCCATGTTGTTCACAAAAACTGAAAAATTCATATGATATAAACTCTCCTCCTCTATAAGATCTAAGATATTTGATTTTTAGATCCAAAATCATTTTCTACCAAAGCCTTGAATATTTTAAACTTATCAAATGCCTCATCTTTATACTTTAGTAAATAAATCCAACACATTCTTGTAAAGTCATCAATAAATAAAATGAGGTATTTTTCACCATGAGGAGACTTATTTCTCATAGGTCCACATAAATTAGTGTGAACAAGTTCAAGGGGTTTACTTGAAGTACCTTCTTTCTCTTTAAACCGAACTCTGGATTTCTTACCAAATTCACATTTTGAGGTTCAATTGTGGATAATAAGGCTAAGTGATTAGATGTTCCAACAAAGGTTCTTCTAGTTTGTATTCATGTTTCCTTATCACCCAGAATTTGAGATTTAGGATGATTTTTTCAACATACCTTGATGGAGTCTTTTTTGACATACCTGCATTTTCATTTCCTTCTTTTGATGCTTCTTTTTCTTCTTCTCCTACAACTTCTTGGATTTGAGATCAATCACAACAACTATACTTTCAACAATATTTTGGATCCTTTTATTGTAACATTTATATCCTTTGCCTCTAGAAGAGTATCCAAGGAGGATTACTTCATTAGCTTTGGATTCAAACTTTCCAATCTTATCATCATTTTTCTTTATGAAACATTTTCTTCTAAAGATTCTAAAGTGTTTGACAGTTGCAAGTGTCCCATATCAAAGTTTATATGGAGTGTTATCATTGTTTACTCGAACATGAGCCTTGTTGAGTATATCCATGACTATATGTACTGCTTCTCCCTATAAAGTGTGTGGTTTTCTAGACTTATTAAGCATGGCCCGTGCCATTTGTTGAACTGTTATGTTCATTCTTTTTTCCACTCCATTTTGTTGAGGCGTTTTAGCTATGGAAATTTGCCTTTTGATGCCATGTTGTTCACAAAAATTGAAAAATTCATATGATATAAACTCTCCTCCTCTATAAGATCTAAGACATTTGATTTTTAGATCCAAAATCATTTTCTGCCAAAGCCTTGAATATTTTAAACTTATCAAATGCCTCATCTTTATACTTTAGTAAGTCAATCCAACACATTCTTGTAAAGTCATCAATAAATAAAATGAGCTATTTTTCACCACGAGAAGACTTCTTTCTCATAGGTCCACATAAATTAGTGTGAACAAGTTCAAGGGGTTTACTTGAAGTACCTTCTTTATCTTTAAACCGAACTCTGGATTTGTTACCAAATTCACATGATTTTCAAATGTTGTTTTCAAGTGGAGAAATGTTGGGAAAGTCACGAACTGCTCCCATTCTACTTGATTTATATAATTGAGAAAGGTTGAGGTGCCCCAACCTTTTGTGCCAAAGCTAACTTTCTTTAGATTTTCTCAAGAAATAGTGGTCTTTGTCGCCCTCTAGGATATAAACATTGCCTGAAGTTCTTGTTCCCTTGATTATTATCTTACCTGTATCCAAATTTCTTACCATACAATTTTTTGATTTGAAAATGAATTCATGCCCCTGATTACGCATTTGACTTACACTTAACAAGTTATGTCTTAGCCCATCAATAAATAATACATTCTTAGCCTTGACCTTTTTCTTTAAAAACACATATCCTTTCCATTTAATAGCAGAAATTGAGTTATTACCAAAGGTCACATTATTTTCTTTCGTTCTTTCATTAAAAGAAACAAACTTATCTTTATCACCTATCATATGCTTTGAACATCTGTTGTCAATGTACCATAGATTCTCTTGATCTCTTGCATATAATGCTAGACCACAATTTTCAGAGGAAGCATTTTTTCTTTTTCTGTACCTTGGGTGGTATTGCCTTCTATTGTTGTTGATAAGATGACTGCATCCTACCTCTGCATTAAGTTTCTTCATGACCAAAGTTATTTCAAATAGAATATTCAATTTCATTCTGAAGAGGTAAGAAAACATTATAACAAGATTACTTTGTGCTGATAGCATCTTGTTGTTTTCTTACTTCTCTAGTTATAATCATTTTATAAGCAACACAATGAACTACTTTGTGACCAAAGTTGTGACAAGTGAAGCATTGACCATTGAAGTAAGAATACATGGGAGTATAATACCTTCTTGAGTAGTTTTCCCTTTGTTCATGGAAATGCTGTTTTGTATGAGAAGGGTTTGATAATTCATTCTTTTGTTGAGTTCTATAATTATGATTATTGCTTCCTTTTATTGCATTGATGTAGCTTCTTGTACCTGTTTCAGAAGATTTCATAGGCTTTGATGTTTCACCATTTGGATTGTATCTAAGCCTTGTCTTCATTAGAGGAGAGCCTTTAATGATCTCTTCTGGAGTTTCTGATCCTTTAGCAAATCTAAGATTTAGAGTCTTTGTTTTCTTAAGTTCCTTTCTTAGACCCACAATTTCAAGTTCTAAGTTTTCACAATGCCTTTCATTTTCTTGGATGTTTCTTCAAAGCTTATTCAACTAATTTAGTTTCTACTAGGAAAAGTTTTAGTTGAGTTATTTCTTCAACAAGGGTGTTTTCCTTATACATATTGATTTCCTTTTCTTGATTCTTGTTTAAGACCATGAGTCTACCAATTTCTTCCAGAGCATCCAGAAATACATCATCTGATTCATCTACACATTGCTCTTCAAATGCCATAAGTAATTGACAATCATCCTCATTATTGGGAGAATATTCACTATCTTCATGAGTATAGAAACTTTTCTTGCTATCAAAACTTATTTTAACATTTTTCTTTGGAACATTCTTTTCTTTCTCATGATTTTCTTATAAGGCATAGTGACCTACTCGTCCATGGCAAAAAATTTAAATGGAAGCTTACCTTTGAACCTGCCAGTTCCTACTTGGAACTTCTTCACAAAATTCACTTCTTCTTTGTCTAAAATATAACTTGTTTCCTTACGCTCTTCTTTTTGTTTCCCTTTGTTTGTGGCTTTTAATGTTGCTTCTTTAATCCCTGATATACCCCATTTTCTCATCTCATAAGTTGTGATGCGGGAGCATGAGGCTTGAAGGCAAAAGGCTTCGACTTATTCCAAAAATACAAAAAAAGTTTACAAGAAAAGGAGTGGGATCCTTTAGCTGTCAATTTACAAACTTTCTAGATAGGATTTGAGCTAGGATTTAGGGATTGAGTGGTTTCGTAATTAATTCATGCAGTTTTAAAATTAGGAAAATTTGATCGAGTGTTTTAAGGATGTGATTGTTAGGATGAAATAGTATTTATGTAATTTTTGAATGTTGGTAAAGGGATTTTTGACTGATTCGGCTTGTTTTCGCGACATAAGATTAAGTTGCAGAAATTATATCTCTGTGTATTTTCTGTGTATAATTGGTCAATCCCAGAGGTGTTGCATCCCATCATAGTATCTCTGTGTATTATTGAATTTCCAGGTTAGCCTGAGAATTTAGAATTTTGTGTGATCTACTCTGATCACATTTAATTTCTTTTCCGTCATGTATTAGCAACTGTAAGGGCGAAAATGTATGGACTTCTTGATCAGGGTTGAAGTTGCACACTCATTCCTAACTGTTGATTTCATTTTCAATGTCTTACGTCACAGTCAACAATGGGGGTTAAGCCTGTTTTAATCTGTGTGTTAATTGAAGTCCCGCGAGTCGTACATCTGATGGCCTCTGTCATCTAACGGATATCGGGTCATCAAGTGTTTAGACTTTAATTCCAAAACCGGACCTGAACTTTATAGATCGAGGACTTATATTCCCTATCGGCTCCGTAAGGGTGGTAAGCATCGTGCAAGATTTTTGGGCGATATCGCTACTGACCGTTGGATCAAGTGTGCCTTGATCAAATGGTGGAGACTAGTCGCTAAGTTGCAAAAAAAAGGGTAATCGCAATTTCACTTATTACAATCACGACTCCCTTTGCAATATGTGATAGAGACACGGGATTGAATTACGATTTGCGATGATTGCCGATTAATATCACATCACATGGTTATGAGTGAATAAACCCTAGCCTGGAGGAATTGCGAAATGCGATGTGTGATACGAAGATCGTCGATTAATATCTCATCGCATGGTTATGAGTGAATGAACCCTGGCCTGGAGAAATTGCGATTGCGATGTGTGATGTTTAAAGGACTTGTAAAGCACTTGTCGTTGCGGCTAAAATTTAGCAGTTCTGTTAATTTAGCAAAATAGCCAAGTTGGATGTAGATGACTGATACTCCACAGGAAATCAAAGAAGAAATAATGCTTGAACTTGCAGAAATTATTTCCGGATTTGAACGATTGTCCATTACACCTGTACCCAAGCCACCATTTGTGGTATCAGAGCAACCTACTGACATTGAACAGGATCTCAAGGATCAGAAAAAGAAATCCAACATGGCTTTCAGAGTTGGAAAAAGAGGTGGTGGTTGAAGAAGAGGACGACCAGTTGCAGATGCTGAAGTGTTGGAAGCTATGCAACAGATGCAAGCTAGATTGGAAGTAGTGGAAATGGGAAGTGATGCAAATGCTAGAGATGTTAGTGAACCTGAAGCTGAAGTTGCAGAAGCAGAACCTGTAGATGTAACTCCTGAAATGACATTCTTTAGGTCGATATTGAGATCCACATCCAAGCCTAGAATTGAAGTCTCAATCTACACCGGAAGCTTAAGCCCTGAGGAATTAATAGACTGGATAAATGATATGGAGAAATTCTTCGATTATGAAGAAACATATGAAGGAAAGAAGGTGAAATTTGTTGTCATGAAACTGAAAGGACATGCAACACTTTGGTGGGATGGATTGCAGGCAGAAAGAAGAAGACTTAGCAAACAACCAATTAAGAATTGGAACAAGATGGTGGCAAAACTGAAAAGTAAGTTTTTGCCAAGTGACTATCAACAAACATTATTTAGATAGATGCAGAATCTTAGACAGAGGTCTATGGCAGTAAAGGAATATACAAAGGAATTCTACAAAGTGAGTATAAGAGCAGGACAAATCCAAGATACAGATGAGAAGGTTGCCAGATATGTGAATGGTCTTAGAATGGACATTCAAGATGAGATAAGTGTATTGTCTCATAAAACAGTAGAAGAGGCTTATCAAATGGTATTGAAGGCTAAAGAAAAACTCATAACGAAGCAGTCTGCCAGAAATAGAAGTACTTTCTGAGGAAGGGGAAGACAAGGTGGTAGAGGAAGATCTACAGCACCTGGAGATGGAGCTAGCAGCAGCTCAAGTCAGCATGCACCCAGAGGAGGTGATGCAAGTGGCAGAGGGAGTTTTTCCAGAGGAAGATGAGGTAGAGGTAGAGGAAGAGAAGTTAGATGTTACAGTTGTAACAAGCTGGGACATGGAGCTTATGAGTGCCTAGAAAATATAGGAACGAATTAGAGGAATGCAATTATTTCAAAAACTGAAGAGGAAGCAACAAAGGTAATAAATGAAGAGAATTGTACTAGAAAAAGGGGAATCTTTGGTAGTCAACAAAATTTTGTTAAAACCAACTAAGGAAATTGTTGAACCAACACAAAGGAAAACCTTGTTCAGGACTGTATGTAAGGTTCAAGGGGAGTGTTGTCAGATGATAATAGACAGTGTTAGTACAGATAATTTGGTCTCCATAAAAGTGGTGGAGAAGTTGAAATTGAAAACAAAGAAACATCCAACACCTTACAAGGTGTCATGGCTTCAAAAGGGATATCAGTGAGTAGTGAATGAGCAATGTGAAGTGGAGTTGCAGTTGGGAAAATACAGAGAAAAAATTCTGTGTGATGTTATTTCTATGGATGTGTGTCATATATTTTTGGGTAGAACATGGCAGTATGACAGAGGAGCTATGCACGATGGAAAGAAGAACACATACAAATTCAACAAAGATGGTGTCAATCATACATTGTTGCCAATATAAGAAGAGGATACATCGAAGAAACCTGATCCAAAAATCCTTTTGCTGAGTGGAAAGGAGTACTGACACCAGATGGAGGAAAGATGAGCTAATTTTTGCGTTGGTTTGCGAACCCAAGGTAATAATTACTTCCACAAAAGTTTATGATTTACCAATTGAAATTCAAGAGATGCTGGACAGATATTGTGATATTATTGTAGATGATTTGCCTAATGAGTTACCACCCATTAGAAAAATTAGTCATCACATAGATTTAATTCCAAGAGAAAACCTACCTAATAAAGTAGCTTAGAGGATGACTCCCACAAATAATGAAGAAATCAAGAAACATGTTCAGGAACTATTAGACAACGGACTGGTTAGAGAGATTTTGATTCCTTGTGCAGTGCCAACAGTGTTGAGCCCAAAGAAAGATGGAAGCTAGAGAATGTGAACTGATTCAAGAGCAATCAATAAGATAACAATCAAGTACAGATTTCCTTTACCTAGGATCGAAGATTTGATGGATTGTTTGAGTGCAGCAAGATATTTTACAAAGTTAGATTTAAAAAGTGGTTATCATCAAATCAGAATTAGAGAGGGATATGAGTGGAAAACTACTTTTAAAACCAATGAAGGATTGTATGAATGGATGGTAATGCCATTTGGATTGTCAAATGCTCCTAGTACATTTATGAGACTTATGAATGAAGTTCTGAAGGAATTTATTGGTAAATTTGTAATAGTAAGTCTGGACGATATAATAGTTTACAACAGATCTAAGGAGGAACATGTGAGACATCTGAATTATGTCTTACAGAGGCTACAACAAGAAAACTTAATGTTAAATTTAAAGAAATGTTCATTCATGAAGGAGGAGTTGGTGTATTTGGGCTTTGTTGTTTTAGTTAAGGGGTTAAAGATGGATCCAAAGAAGATCAAGGCTATCATGGAGTGGCCTTCACCAAAAAGTGTCTTTGAGGTAAGAATTTTTCACGGTATTGCTAGTTTTTACAAGAAATTCATAAGGAACTTTAGTAAGATTAATGCTACAATTATTGACACAATAAAGAAGGACATGCAACCATTTAAATGGACTGTTGAAGCAGAAAATAACTTCCAGTTGTTGAAGAGGGAGATTACTGAGAAACCTATTTTAATTTTACCTGATGCTAATAAACCTTTTCAAGTGAAGTGTGACGCTAATGGAGAAGCTATTGGAGTTTTTTTGAGTCAGGAGGACAAGCCTACAACTTATTTTAGTGAAAAGCTGAATGAGACAAAGAAGAAATATTCTTCTTATGACAAGGAGTTTTATGTAGTGGTGCAGTCTTTGAATAAGTGGAGACATTACTTGATGTCCAAGGATTTCATACTGTATTTAGATAACCATGCATTACAGTACATTATGCAATAGCCAAAGCTTAAACAGAAGCATGAAAAAAGGGTAGAATACCTGCAGAGTTTTAATTTTTGTATTAAAACATATAATTGGTCAATCAAACAAAGTAGCAGATGCCTTAAGTAGAAAAAGTATTTTAGTTCAAGAAAGTCAAATTCAAGTGTTGGGTTTTGATTTCCCTAAAAGAGTTATATGAGAAAGATCTAGATTTTAAAGAGGCATTTGAAGCTTGTGGAAATCCTGTTTTGTTAGATAGAAGCAAGTGGCTAGATTATTTCTTGCAAGAGGGATTGTTGTTTAAAAGAAATCAACTGTGCATACCAAGTTGTTCTATGAGGGAGAATTTGATCAAGGAGAAACATAGTGGAGGACTTGGAGGTCATTTTGGTGCAGACAAGACTTATGTGCAGTTGAACCGGTTTTATTTTTGGCCAAAGATGAGGTCTGAAGTGGAAAAATATGTGAAAAATTGTAAAGTCTGTCAGTATGCAAAGGAAGGAGTCAAAACACATGTTTGTATGTTCCACTACCTATTCCAGATAGGCCTTGGGATATGGTAAGTATGGACTTTGTTTTGGGTTTACCAAAAACTCAAAGAGGAAATTATTAAATTTATGTAGTAATTGACGGATTTTCAAAAATGGCACATTTTATTCCATGTTATAAAACTAGTAATGCTACTCATATTGCTAATCTATTTTTTAAAGATATTGTAAGATTACATGGGTTATGTAAGAGCTTTGTTTTAGATAGAGACACCATATTTGTTGGACATTTCTGGAGGAAATTATGGAAGAAGCTTGGAACTAAATTGCATTTCAGTTCTGCTTATCATCCTCAGACTGATGGACAAACTGTAGTTGTAAGTAGAAGCTTAGGTAATATTTTGAGAAGTCTTGTAGGTGAACATCCAAAACAGTGAGATCAAGTATTGGCACAATCAGAATATGCATATAATGATTCTCCTAACAAGAGTACAGGGCAGAGTCCATTCCATATAATCTATGGAATGCACCCAAGAGGAGTGTCTGAATTGAGAGACTTGGGAAACGATGAAAGGAGAAGTGCTAAAGGAGAAGATTTTTCTATAGAATTTCAAGCAATACATGAACAGGTAAAACAACAAATACATGATAGCAACATAAAATACAAGGGCGGAGCAGATTTGAAGAAAAGAGAAGTTAATTTTGAGGTTGGAGATTTAGTTTTAACACACCTGAGGAAGGAAAGATTTCCAAAAATGGAGTATAATAAACTAAAGTTTAAGAAAATTGCATCTATTTCTGCTTCCGTTCTGGTGATAATATCACCACTTGCTATG
Organism: Pinus taeda; assembly: GCA_000404065.3. Classification (NCBI taxonomy): domain Eukaryota; kingdom Viridiplantae; phylum Streptophyta; class Pinopsida; order Pinales; family Pinaceae; genus Pinus; species Pinus taeda. The sequence goes on from APFE031139706.1 coordinate 65,081, forward strand.
GTCACTCTGGGACAAGCAGTTGGTCTTCTCAAGTGTGCACTGACCACAGTATCACTTACAATATTTAGTCTAGAACCAGTATCCATTAAGGCTTTCCAATACTCATAGTGGGTTCTGACTTTTACCTTCATTTTGATGCAATACATAACATCCCTGTTAACTATATTGCATCCTAATCTTGTTCTCTCAGTCTCATCTCCTTCTTCATGTATCTGTTCAGAAATTGGAGTCTGGTGCAATGTCCAATTATTCAGTTTTCCTGAGACTGGAGGATTATTTGAAGTGGAGGCTTCATTAGCATTCATCAGTCTTACTAATAAATCTCTGTGATTTTCTATACACAACCTCTTATTTTCCTTCACTGTTTTTCTTAGTTCTTTTATTGCCTGATGAATACTTGGTAACATCTGAGGTAGATCTTCTCCAAAGTCTTCATTCTTGAACTATCTAGTTAATGCTTCAACTGAGAATAAAGATGCAGGAGGTACATACCCTTTGTTTGGAAGGTTCTTTGAGCTCGAGGGTACTTGTTTCAAATGATCCATTAATAGTGATTTGAACATATATTTGAGATGAGGATCAGTAGCTGCCATCATTTGAGTGAAGAGGTTCCTGCTAGTCTCTTCATGATCTATCTTCATCATTCTGATTGTGTTGCAATTGCAGACATCTGGATCACTGCAATTACAGTCTTTGCATTCTAAACAATGAGGATCTCTGCATATTTCTTCTTCAGATGATGAAGAATAGTCAGAATTTACAAAATTCAAATTATCTTCTGATTCAAAATCAGAGGATAACAATTCATCACAACTGCTTGGGAGATCAAATAAATTGATCTTTCCTTTCTTATTTTTGTAGGTTATCTTCTTCTTCGACGATTCCTTTCTTATCAGGGCAGTGATTTGTGGTGTGTCCCTTCTTATTGCAGTTGTAGCACATAATTTCCTTACCTTTTGAGAACATTTCAGTATGTTTGTAAGGTTTTTTCTTGAAATGCTTTTTCTGCATGCTTCTGGGAGGCTGGGAATTCTTCTTTGAGTGTTTATGCCTTCTCCTTGCTAGCTTTCCCAAGATGCCGTTGTTTGCAGAGTTGCTGGTATCCATGTGGCTTCTTTGGGTTAGTAGCTGCATGGGCTATTTTCATCTGAGAGTAGAGCTCAACTATGATAGCTTTGACTGCTTGCCTGATGACTCCAAATTTGTAGTCTCCAACCTTTCTTGGAAGTTTATTTACAATTTCCGAAGAGACCCATTGTGGAAGAGAAGCTACAAAAATCTCTTTCCATTTAGGCTCAAGAATTAAATTTGGAGACAAAGTATGTAGCCTATGAAGAAACTCATTAAAATATTCATCAAAATGTTGCATATTATGCAACTTCATGGCTAGCAGAGTGATGGTAGTGATTTCATTGGTTATTTGGGGAAAGCCAATGAAGTTAACAGTAATACCATACAGAAGTCGTCCTATCATGTTATTGACAGGAAGGTGAGTAATAGGATCCATGTGGGTAATGCCATCTTCATTTAGGACCACAGCCTATTCCCAAGAAGGTAGAAGGTTTGGTTCCTTTATAGTTTCAACTTTAAACCAGGCATCAAGTGTGCCTTCAAAACCCCCATTGATCCTTCTTGTAGCATTTACTGGACCAATGTCATCAGAAAGATAGGTTTTATAACAAACCAACATTGAATGCAAAACTGACATTACTTCTGCTTCTGTACAGTTATCAATATTCCACGAATAAGTGGAATTTGCCAACTAGTCTTTATGATATTGAGACTTCATTAAATCTCTATGGTCTGGGGCTGGATTCCAAGTAGTGTCCCACCTAGATCTGGAAGAGGTAGCATTAATTTGATTTTCAATGTTTTCTTTAGAATCATTAATGCCGGACTGTTCCTTGTCTTGTGCAGAAATTTTTTTTATACAAGCTTCAAGGTCTTCAAGTTCTGGAGTTAATTCTATCTTATGAAGACTTGTATCTACGTCATCATTTTCTTCTGAAGATTGGTCAAAGAAAAATTCCGAAACACTTCCTTTAAATTCTGAGGTGTCTTCTTCTTTAGGGGATTTCTCTGGTGTCTTTGAAGATGTACCAAAGAAACTAGGATTAGCAAAGAGAGAATAAGGATGAGTGGAAGTAGGAGGTGGAAAGTTTATTACACTGGGAGCTTTTATCAAACTTTCCACTAACGATGTTATGGAGTATGAGACTGCAAGTTTTGGGCCTGAGAATAGAGTAGCTGATTTATATGCCTCTGCACTTGGCTTTTTCTTCAAAGAGTCTATTCCTGTAGAGACAGTCCATACTTGTTTCTTGATGATGTCAAGGCTAGTGTTAACCTTAACAAGTTCTTTTCCATGAGCAACAATAGCTTCATGGATCTTCTTGTCTGTTTGTATGGATAATTTATCCAAACTCTGAGTAATAGTTTGGTCGTTTTCTGCCAACGTCTTTACACTATCATTCAAACACACAGTATTATAATCTTGTTTTTGTAGAACCCTGCCGAGCATGACTTTGATTTCTGAACAGGCAGTTTCTACTGAATCAAATGTATTTCTAAGAATTTTTTCCAAACTGGATAATGCAAGGTTCGTCCAATTGGTGGCTGCTACAGATTCTTTAGCAGAAAGTGAATTATCATCAGGATGGGAATGAAGAAGTTTGTACATTTTCCCATCCTATTGTCTGATCACAAATTTTTTCCAAGGTGGAAACTCTGTTTCTGTCTCCAATACAGAACCATCTAGGAGTTCCCACTTATGCTTTTGAGGAGTTCCAGATCTAATCATATTTACATGGAACTGCGAGCATATTGTTCTAACTAATTCTTCTCCTTTTATTCTGACTGCAACTAATAATTTCGGAACATTAGGCTTAGATAGCATGTTCTGAATTTTAGGAGAGAACACTGGGACTTGTAGAGGTGGAGGGATAACAACACGATTCTTCTCCAACTTTTCTTCTACAAATTTTTCTGGTTCTTTGATCCTTTTTTGTTTGGCTTCATTTCTGAATTGTTTGATCAAATATTCTTCTACCTGACTTGCAGAAGGATAATACCATTCATAGAATGATATCCATTGGTTTTGTGCTTGCATCCAAGCTTTCCATGTAGCAATGTTTTGTTCATTGAAACTTTTCCTATCCTTCTTTTCCAAGAGAAGGATTTCTTGCATGTAGAGATGTTCTTTCTCATGTGTGTAGATGTCCCATGAACATCTTCTTTTTCCATACATCCTTTGGATTATACGGACCTATCCCTTTAAATATCTTCAAGAATTCAATGATTTCTTCATCAGAGGGAATTTCAACAGACTTGGGGATTTTTTCTATTGGATTTCTTCTGTAATCAGGAATGACAGAAGGATTGGAAAAATCAAGACCACGAGATGAGGTAGAAGTGACTGAATCAACAAGAAGTTTTTCATGTACATTAAAGAAAGAGACTTGTTTATAACTTTCTTCTGGACAATCATCAAAGGAGGGAACAAACTTGATCATATTTACACGATGATTGCTAGATTATTCTCCATGTGGGGTAGGAGGATAAGAAGAAAACTGACAGAATGTTTTTGAGCAGTGCGGATGGTCTCAAACAAAAGTAAAAACTGGATTTGAATTTGGCTGCGTAAATAGTTTCTTGAGCGACTAAAAAACTGCTGGATCAATTACAATTTGTTGCAGAGGCTGTACATGATGTAACTGATTGGTTGTAATAGAAGTAGGAATTGTGATGACAGAGGATCCACCACGCTGAGCTGACTGATCTCTGGGAAAATGAGTAATGACCTAGCCATCAATTTCAGTAATGATAGACTGAGCTGCTGCAATTGGTCTACGAGATGGTTTTGACCAGTTGGTTACCCAATCATCAGGAGGAAAAAGTTCTCTTCGGGAAACAGAGACTGGGGCAACTGGGTTGCAAGCAGAGTCATATTGAATCAGGGTAACTGTTCTAGAGTCTTTATCAGGAGAATGTAAAATAGCTGGAATGGTAGTATTGTAAAAACGGACACAAGTAATATAAAAAATTGTCAAATTTTTGGCTTTTGACCAGAAATCTTCACAACCTTTGGTCTGGACACCTAAGGTAAGAAATTTAAGAACATGTGGGTCATCAAGCGCGACCGAAAAATCGGGAAAAACATCATACTGAACCGGACCATCAGACAAATTGGTCTCGATTCCTCCAATTAATGCTTTTGTAAATACAGTCCATCGATTATCTAGTAAGGCCGAAAATACAAAGGCTTGCTGACCTTTTCTATGCAGAGCATTGAGGCCTACTCTCACCATCCCTAAATGGACGTATTGGTAGCCAGCCTTGAGGGTGACTTGAATATGATGAGGCTCGAGTAGAGGGATTGTCATCATGACATTAAGATTCAACTCTGTTTTGACAGATTTTTCTTTTATTTTAATTTGGCTGAGTGCCTTTAAATGAAAACGGGAAATGCCTCGATAGACATCAGAGGGAGATACTGCAGGGAGTTTCCAATTTACAGTAGGGTTCGGCTCTTATTTTTCTAAATAGGCAGAGTTTCCAGTGGTTTCTGGTGTTTGACAGAGAGTATGTAAACCAGAATGTAACTCTTCTTTTGTTTGTAAGGAATCAAAATGTTTCGAACCAAATTTTCCCATAGAACTACTTGAACTTAAGCTAGAACTACTAGACGAATCCATATGGTATAATGAAGAGATGATATGTGTAATACCCAATTAGATTCTTGCATAATGATACCAAGGGGAATTACGGTTTGCTTTTGTTGGATAAATTGCGGCTTCCTCGAACAAGTTCTAGTCGAACGTCTTCAACACCCTTCAAACGCCACCACGGCAACACGGGCTACAAACGTTATTCACGACTTCAAGAAAACTTTCTATCAATCCACTCAGATAATATATCACAAAGCAAAATCCACTAAGACAATACTTGGCTCTGATACCATTTTACAGGACCTTTCAATAGATATCATATAAGAGGCGGAATGTATCTAAACGATATCATAGGAGATGTGGAATATGTATGCAAGAAATAGGATTTTATCCATGCAGAGTCTTGAGAAAATTTTCTACAAATGCATATGAAATTGAATTACCCTCTGATATTGGAATATCTCCAATTTTCAATGTTGCTAACTTGTATAGGTATGAAAGTGGAAATACAGATGACACAACAAAGGACCAAGAAGAACAAGAGATTGATTGGGTAAAATAGTTGCCTATAGCAAAAGAACTAAAGCCAAAGAGGATTTTGGACAAGAATTTGTTGAAGAAGACAAGAGGACAGGAGTATTTTCAGTATTTGGTGAAATGGAAAGATCAACCAATTGCTGAAGCTACTTGGATGACAGATTCCATGCTACAAAAGTTGGGAAATTTTATAGAAGAGCTCATGGACAGGAGCCCATGAAGAATTTTGTCCTCAGGAGTCTGATGCAGGAGCATGAGGCTTGAAGGCAAAAAGGCTTCGAACTTATTCCAAAAATACAAAATAAATTTACAAGCAAAGGAGTGGGATCCTTTAGCTATCAATTTACAAGCTTTCTAGATAGGATTTGAGCTAGGATTTAGGGATTGAGTGGTTTTATAATTAATTCATGCAGTTTTGATTCAGTGGAGATTCTTGAGGAAAATATCGACCAGATTAGATATTGTTTAAGATTAGGCAAATTCGATCTAGTGTTTTAAGGATCTGATTATTAGGATGAAATAGTATTTATGTAAGTTCTGAATGGTTGTAAAGGGATTTTTGACTGATTCGGCTTGTTTTATCCATATAAGATTAAGTTGCAGAAATTATATCTCTGTGTATTTTTTGTGTATAATTGGTCAATCCCGGAGGTGTTGCATCCCTCCGTAGTATCTTTGTGTATTATTGAATTTCCAGGTTGGCCTAATAATATAGAATTCTGTGTGATCTACTCTGATCAAGTTTAATTTCTTTTTCGTCATGTATTAGCAACTGCGGGGGCAAAAGTGTAAGGATTTCTTGATTAGGGTTGAAGTACCGCACTCATTCCTAACCGTTGATTTCATTTTCAACGTCTTACATCACAGTCAACAGCGGGGGTTAGGCCTATTTTAATCTATGTGTTATTCGAAGTCCCGTGAGTCATACATCTAATGGCCTTTGTCATCCAATGGATATCGTGTCATCAAGTGTTCGGACTTTAATTCCAAAACCGGACCCGAACTTTTATAGATCGAGGACTTATATTCTCCATTGGCTCCATAAGGGCGGTAAGCGTCGCGCAAGATTTCTGGGCGATATCACTACTGACCATTGGATCAAGTGTGCCTTGATCAAACAGTGGAGACTGGTCGCTAAGTCACAAACAAAAGGGTCATCACAATTTCGCTTATCGCAATCATGACTCCCTTTGCGATATGCGATAGAGACTCAGGACTGAATTACGATCTGCGATTTGCGATGTGCGATGATCGTTAATTAATATTGCATCACATGGTTATGAGTGATTAAACCCTAGCTTGGAGGAATTGCGAAATGCGATGTGTGATACGAGGATCACCAATTAATATTGCATCGCATGGTTATGAGTGAATGAACCTTGGCCTGGAGAAATTGTGATTGCGATGTGCAATGTTTAAGGGACTTGTAAAGCACTTGTCGTTGTGGCTAAAATTTAGCAGTTCTATTGGTTTAGTGGAATAGCCAAGTTGGAGGTAGATGACTGATACTCCGCAGGAAATCCAAGAAGAAATTCCGCCTGAACTTGCAGAAATCATTTCCGGATTTGAACGATTGTCCATTACAACTGCACCCAGGCCACCAAGCTATCAAGACCCCATGAATTTGTTCAATAGTGAGATTCTTCAAATCTTGCATTTCTTCAATGGTGAAGATTTTGGAATCAAACTTTGAGGTTAGAGATCTAAAACTATTTTCAACAAGAGTAGAATCCTGTATTTTTTCACCAATTTTTTCATTTATTTAATAATCTCGTCTACTCTAAGGAAGAAGCTTGCAATATTTTCATCATCATGCATTCTAAGATTCTGATATTGAATTCTAAACGTTTGAAGTTTAGCGTTTTTTACCTTAGCGTCACCTTCATAACTTTGGACAAGCTTGTCTGGTATTACCTTTACAGTATTCAACTGCATGACTTTCACAAACTTAGATTCAACTAAACTTCACAAGATAGCATTGATTGCCTTTACATTGATCTCATATTGTTTCTTACCTGCATCATTTGTGGGAATGGAGATTGGGTATTGATATCCACCTTTAACAATTGCCCAAACATCAACTCCTAGTGCCTACGAATACGATCTCACTTTGACTTTCCAAAATACAAAGTTAGTCCCATTAAATAAAGGTGGTTTAATAGAAGATACGCCCTCTTAATTGCTCATATTGATGGATATCCCTTTAAGCGATCAAGCTTCTTCTAAGGGACTTTCTTTGATACTAATTGTTAGGAAAAACACAAAGCGGGGGGTGAATCAATATTTTAATTCACGTTAACTTTCAATTTCATATACATAATTATGTACGCTATTGTTCTTAAAGCAACTTGCATATGTATGCGACTTTAGTGAAGGGATTCGGCTTATATCCAATTTACTAATTTTTCATGTATTCCATCAAATGTTTTTCTTTAACCATTACATCATTAAATCAATAACTTTCTAGTATGCAATAAAGGACAACACATAAGCAATACATATATAACACCAAGATTTTAGGTGGAAACCCAATGTGGGAGAAAACCACTGTTGTTGCTGCCTTTGTCTTCTTTATTATTATAAAAAAAAATATCCATTACATTTTTTACTGGAGGAGGTTACAACCTCCTCTCGTTCTCCAAATCCTACTGGAAGGGAACTACAACCCCCTGAACTTTTTTACCACCACCCACTAGAAGGGAGCTCCTACCCCCTTACTGAAGGCTGCAACCCTCAGTTCCTTGTGGACCACTTTTCTAAATGTTTCAGAATAGATCCACCTGTCAAGCAATCATTAAACAACCTGTAGGCCACTTTTCATCAAATTTTCATACTGGACCCACATCAACAATAAGCCCAAACTAATATCCAAACTATTAGAAATTAACTAACGGAGCAATGAAATACACAAAATATTGCGTAAACACAAAGATGGAAATGTATAAAACAAGAGAGACACAGATATGCGTGGTTCACCCAATTTGGGCTACATCCATGGAGGAACAACCAATCCTTCCTTTTATATTATCCAACAAAATGAAGATATACAACCTACCACAGATCCATTGTAATTTTCTCTTCTCTCTCACATAGTCTTCTCTCTCTTTCTCACTCAAAATAATAATACACAATCACAATGAAATTACCTTATATAAAATAAGGGTTGCCTTCTAGGGAAAAAAACCTGAATTAACATAACTCCTATTGTCAAATCATCTGCCTAATGAACGACCCAAATTGACTATGAAATTACAATATTTTACAAGACAAATTTTCATCTATTTTTAGCTTCGAGGGTGCCACCTTGACCCCCCTGGTAAAAGTAGTGGGGGGTGGAAGCCCCCCCACACCCCCTTGTTGGAGATTGAGATCCAAATGCTACTGAAACAAGACCTCTAAATCAGGAAGATAGTCATGCTCCACATCCAACACAAACTGAAATACTGAAATACAATTATGAATCACTGAATATCTATAAATCAACTAAATATGTGAAGCATCAAACTACTGAATACGAAACCCAACTAGAGAAACTAAACTTCAGAATATGTACGCAATTTCTCTTAATAGAACCTACACATGTACACGCTTCCTCTGCATAAAACTTGCATACAAATCTCATAGTACTAAAAACTTGATATTTTGGCTAACATAATCAATGTAACACTAAATCACTTAATGAGTCAAGTATTGAACCAATCACAAATCATTGAACCATACCCATTCATCATAACTAATAAATATAGAAATCAACCCAAACAACACTATTAGAAATAGATCAAGACATCATTTATAGATGGCAGCAGATAAAACATATATCTTCAAGAATTATCATTAAGCGACATTGCAAACCCTGACTAGATCTAATCTAGAATATATACACACTTAGAATTAAGTAGAGCAATGTATATATGTGCTTATGATGTGGAACACTCACGTACATATCTTGACATACTGAAAAATACATCGTTGAATATATACGCGACTACCCAAAAATAGATCTATGTATGTACGCAATTATTCAGAAACAAAGCCGCATACAAATTTGAAATTACTGAAGCATACTTTCACTGCAACCATAACACATATTGTGCAAACTTCACTGTCACACATTCATATCAGAGCATCAATATCACCATAGATCTATCATTGTTAGCTACAAGCATAAAAAAATCAAGCAAGTATATTCATTAGCCTTCACTACACTTTCAGATCTCTCATATCTTATCCTCCTCCATGCTCCTTCGTGCACACCTGTTCCAAATCAGATCACACATAAACAATCCATTACTTGCACACTTAATACCTTGATCTCCATCTCCTTATATAGTTTTTGCCTTAGCCAATACCTTAGGTAAATCCTTTGGTAATGTCAATAGTAATTCTTGATGGGATCAAATGAATATTACCGCTCCAATTACTATGGGCCAATATCATGCTAATAACCCCTGGTATCCAGATTACCATGGTTCATATTTTGTACGTGACTTTCACGTACAAGACATGTGTATGTACGTGGCCCTTCTTCATAGGATCCGTGTATACTTTCTAAAAATTCACATTTATAATCAATCTATAATATATGAAATGTTGCTTTGTCGATATCCTCTATAGAATCTATACCAATCTACATGAGTTCTACAGTCATTAATGTTGACATAAAGTACATCTTTATTAAGTAGGTTTCCATCAAGGACAACAGATTAGGCATAATGCCAACAATTTTCTTCTTGTAGATCTCCATGCAAGAATGTAGATGTAACATCCATCTAGGGGACCTCCCATCCATGTGAGGCAATAAGGACTAGAACAAGGTGGATGGAATTGGTGATAGGGGCAAAGGTTCCATTGTAGTCAATTCCCTCAACTTGAGAGAATCCTTTAGCAACTAACCAGGCCTTTGTCTTTCAACACATCCATATGTTGCATACTTAGTTTTGTATACCCATTTACATATGACAAGTTTCCTTTCTTTTGGAAGAGTTACAAGTTCCCAAGTATTTTTCGCCATCAATGAATGATATTCTTCATTCATTGATGTTTCCCAATCTGGATAGCTTGAAATTTCTGCAAATGTTTTCGAATCACAAGTCTCTGAAATTTGATCGAAAAGAAAGGAGGCTCATTAGAAATATGAATGAGTACAACATTGATTGTAGGATAACTGACAAGGTCACCAACTGCTTCATGTATTGAACGACCCATTTAGAAGCTATGGTGATAGTGCAAGTTCATGTTCAATAGACTCATATGGAGGAGTGTGAACAAACAAAGGTGGATTTTCATCCTCAATGTCATCATTTGAAGAAGAAACTAGAATAGAAATAGAAGGTGGAACAAATTCCAAAGATGGCTCATATGCTGAAGAGGGCACAACCATTGAATTAGGCTCACAAGCCAAGAATTTTTCATCATATTTAACATCTCTTCTAATGATTATTTCATTGGACTGAGGTTGAAGAAGTTTATAACCTTTTACATATTCAAAATATCCAACAAAAATAAGCTTATCATTTTTATGTTGTATAACTTTCCTTTTTTCATAAGGAATGTGAGCCCATGCCACCCTACCAAAGATATAAAAGTGGCTCACATCTAGCTTAATGTTAGTCCTTGCTTCTTCTAGTGTTATATTACTTAAAGCCTTTGTGGGAATGTGATTTACTATGTAATTTTCATATTTGATTTCTTTCACCCAATAATGAAGGCTTAATCCCTTAGATTGAATCATACATTCAACCATTAGATTGAATCCTTTAATGTACATTTCTTTCTTTCAACAACACCATTTTTTTTGGTATATATTCAACAATATGTTGCATTTGAATGTCATGTGCAATGTAGTAAGTTGTGAAATTATCATTAACATATTCACCTCCATTATATGTTCTTAACCTTTGTAGTTGATGTCCATATTGTTTTTATACAAGGGCCTTGTAAGCCAAGAACAAGTCAAAAAATTCACTCTCAAGTTTTAAGAAATAAACCCAAGAGCATCTAGAGTAGTCGTCAATGAAAGTTAATAAGTACTTGAACCTAGAGAAGGAAGAAGAAGGAAGTGGACCACATAAATCACTGTGAACAAGTTGTAAAGGGGCTAAGGCATGCCAAGAGGCATGATTATCAAAGCTATCCTGATGATGTTTTTTGAGGACACAACCATAACAAACACCAACTATGCAAGAAACAAGAGGAAGACAAGTCACCATATTTTGATTACAAAGTTGTTGTAGTGAGTGATAGTTTAGATGAATAAATCACTCATGCTAGATTTTGCTCAAGTTATCACTATGAGCATAAAAACTGAGGGAAAATATGATGAACCAAAGTTGTCAAACTTGTACAATCATGTAATATAATCAACTATTCCCATGGCAAGGACATGCTTTAGATATTTTAAGTTTGTAATGATAGCTTGTTGAGCTGAAAACTCTATTGTTTTACCTTCGCTTGAATGAGTTATCTAATATATTGATATAAAGTTGTAGGAAAGACTTAGAACACATAATACACCATTGAAATGACCATTATATACTTGAATTGTTCCAAACCCTACAACACTAAGATATCTATCACCTCCAACAAATATTTGTTTCCTGTTACAATCATTAAGAAAACAAAATGGCTTTATTCTTAGTCATATGATAAGATGCTCTAGAATTAATAATCCATTCATGAAAAGAAGAAGTAGGGGTTGCATTGAAGGAGAAACCAGAAGTAGAAATTGCATGTCCATGGGAAGAAGTGTTATAAGAAGAATTGAGGTTGATGTTGTGGTTCTTCATTGTAGTTTCAAAGGCATCCATCCTTTTAAAACATTTGGAATTTAGATGACCATATTTCCCACAATAATTGCAATATATTTCAATCTTCTTACTCTTTGATTTTGGTCCTTTGTCACCACAATTTTAAAAACTAGAACCGAGAACAGAGATGATCCACCTATCAAACCGGTTATTTAACCAGAACTAAAAAAATCAAACTAGTCACATCTCAATGAACCAGTCTTTAAAGAAGTGCACAAAATGTTTGTGACTTGATTTCATCTATCATTCCCAATTGTCATATTAGACTATAAAGTTTATAAGAACACTTGGAATCTTAAATTGGGTCCATTACCTATCATAGTGCATCATTTTGGAAACGTAAGAATTTAACTCTTTGCAAATAAATTTGGAGTTGGAACCAATATTTCAGGTATGAAGGTGGATTTCATTACAATTATGAGAATTCGTAGAGTAAGACTTGTAGTTATGGAAAGAAAGAGGGACTATTTAGTTTCAATAAGGGATCCAAGAAATTGGAGACAAATTAACAAATTAGAAATAATAATATTGAGTAGTGAACAAGAATCAAACACCTAAGAGACACAATACGAAGAGAAACGAGAAAATGAACAAGCAAGAGATTATGTTATTTAGTTGTTAAAATTCCTTAAAAGGAAGAGGGGTCAAAGATGAAGCATAATGATATGATGCAAGTTTGAAAGCTAAAGCATTGATCGATTATATAAGAGAGAGAAATGTATTGTGAATATGAAAAAGTTAAATACCTAAATAAGATGAAGTTTGTCATCATGAAGTTGAAGAGGCATGCAACTATCTTGTAGGATTTTATGTAGTGCAAGAGAGTGCACCTAAATAGGGAGAAGATAAGGGCTTGGAGTAAGGTAATATCCAAGTTGAGAGAGAATTCCTTCTAGTTTATCATATATGGTTTATTTATAGACAAATGTAAAATTTGAGACAAAGATATTACAATGTATAAGAATATATGGTTGAGCATTTATACTGAATTTTTTTTGTCAAGGTCATGATAAAGATGAAAATGAATGAGTTTCTAAATATGCAAATGCATTTTAGTTCATGGTTCAAGATGAGAAGAGCCCACATAAGATAGTACACATGGAAGAAACCTATTGCATAACATTGAGAGCAAAAGCAAAGATCACATGCTAGGGAAACAAAAGGAATGTTTATGTAAGTAGAGGTGGTTGAGGTAGTAGGACCATAAAAAATCCATGCCATGAGAAAGTTGTTAAATAAGAGGAAGGTAGTGCATCATGAAGAAGTAAACAAAAAATTCCAAGATGTTTAGAGGAAGAGGCCAAAAGTTTGGTCTCTATAGAAGAAAAGTGAAGGTGAAAATGACAATTCATTTGATTTTCCATAAAGGGAAGGAGTGAGAGGAAATGAAGATAGAGCATAATTGCACAACGATAGAATGCAACAAATGTAGAATAAAGATGCGAGAATTTGATGTTCACAAGTTAAATTGTGAAAAATTCCTTGAAATTGCAGCAACTGGAATTTATCCTCCTAACTGATTAGCAATTTAATTGTTTATGAAAATTAACGAATAAATCACACTGCAATTCTTCACAATAAAAATAAATGTTGCGGAAGTAAATCAGGAACTAAGAAATAGATGCACACACATAAAATTTGACACAATTATTTTGGACTGAAAAGTCTCCGGAAAAACCCCGAAGGGAAAACCAGTGCAGTAGATGAGGTTTCGTTTTACTATGTAACAAAATAGAGAATTACAATTGTTTCCCTCCCTGGCTCAACTCCAAATATTTATCTCAACTAGGAAAATTATTTTACCCTCTCCCCAACTCAATTTGGCCACCATTGGGATGTTAGTTTTTGGTAGCATCGAAAGTTCTCTAGCCTTGAAAATTGGTGGAGATGCTAAGGCACATGAGTTCTAAAGAACCCATAAACTGTTTGGTGAAATTCTACCCGGATCGTATTTTATTAAAATAATTAATATTTCTAATGGGGTTCCTAAGTCTAAACTTAGCAAAATTAAATATTAATGGGTATTAATAAAAATATGGGTGAGAATGATTTAGAAGGCGGATCAAGTCATGTTTTAATATTAGTCATTGATTAGAGACTTAATCTCGGCCGTTGAAGACACAACAGGAAAAGTATAAAATGGAGGCTTGGGGTTCATTTGGAAACACGCACGGAGAGAACGAATTGATACATCCGAGAGACGGAATTTCCAGAGAATACAGACAGAGAAGCAGAGAGAGCCAACAAAGCAGAAAAGCTACCTATCACGCAGAAGTTAGAACTTCTAGGAACAACCGGAACTGCTAGGAGCTGCCGGAACAGCCAGGAAATCTGATGCAGAGGGTAGAAGGTGGAACTGTCGGGAACTATCAGAACTGCCGGGAAAGTTGATGTAGAGGGTAGAATCCAAAACAACCCGGAATAACCGGAACTGCCAAGAACTGTCGGAATAGCCGGGAAAGCTAATGCAGAGGGAAGAAACCAGAACTCTTGGAATAGTTGGGAAAGCTGGCGTAGAGGGCAGAAGAGGTGACGCAGAAATAGCCAGGGTTAGCCAGTCTTGTGCCAGATCAGTGGGAATTATACCAAGTGAAGTGAGGTAAAACTCACTCAGATTTTCTGCCAATATTTTCTCTGTAAAGGATTGCTAGATGAGCATACTAGATTTGTATTTAGATATTTCTCCCGCATAATAATAAAACCCTCAGAGTTGCTGCACCGGTTTTCCCACATTGGGTTTTTCCAGGGACTATTGTGTCTAAAAATAAGTGAGTCCTATGTATCTTGTTTGTTGCTTTGTTTTCTTTTGCATGAGATCAAATATTTAATTAGTGTAGGCTACAGAAGTAATTTGCTTCAATATTCAAAAGAATAACTTGATGAATAAAAAAATCAAGTAGGTGAAGTAGATTCAGATTTGTTGTAGTAAGGGTTCCTTGGACTAGGAATTTTCACATGGTATCAGAGAGTTGATTTTGAAATAGGAAGAGCAATGTTGAATAGTGAGGTCGAAAGCTGCACTTGGTAGTAGTTCGAATCCCCTTGGATGGATTGCGCAATCCTTGTCGGGAAGCTAGTCCGAGGAAATATCTCTTTGAGTGAGTCGATAGAGAGGTATGATTTCTGAATCGTGAGCTTGCAGAGGCACATGGAGTGACACAGAGCCTTAACACAGTGTTAGAAGGGCACAGATTTTGCCGGGACATAAATCCACTGGAAAAGAATGAAGACACATAATAGAGGAATTTTCTCCATAGAGAACTTTCCACCAAAAAGTTCGAATTTCTCACTTGATGGGCAGTTGTGCTAAGAAATGACTAGAGGAGTCACTTCAACAATTGGGTGAGATGACATCGCATGGGCTCAAAGATCAGGATAGGTTGGATGGAGCCTCCAACTATGTCATATGGAAGACCAAAATCTTAGTTGTTATGGAGGAATACAATCTCGAGGCCTACTTAAAAAGTGTTGTGATTGTTCCTACTAACAACAATCAAAAGAAGAAATGCAAGGCCGATCAGGGGAAGGCAAAGTGATTGATTCTCGATGGAGTTCGAGATCATGTGGTCTCACACTTGCAGGGCAAGGATACTACCCAGGAGATGTGGGAAGTCTTGTCTTCTCTGTATGAAGACTCTTCCGAACAATCGAAGATGTATTTTGAGTAGAAGTTGCAGTAGACTTTGATGCAGAAGGGAGAAGGGGTGAACCTCTATCTTCAACATCTTCAGGACACTAGAGACCAACTTACTGCAGTGGGGTCCACTCCTTATCCAACTGCAATGGAGAGGATAGCCCTAAATGGAGTCTCAGATGAATGGCTAGTTTTCATCCAAAGCATATTGGGTAGAGAAAAACTACCTTCATGGGAGGAGATGTGGGCAGCTCTTTAACAAGAGGATTTAAGGAGGGACCTCATGAAGGTCAACCTCAATGGAAGTAGTCAGAGTGGCTCAAAGACGAAGGAGGAGGAGGAAAATGCAACTCTAGCATCGAAGGGACAGTAAAAGCAGAAGTAGAAGAAGGACATTTCGAAGGTGAAATGTTTCAGATGTGGCAAGTTGGGTCACTTTGCCTCTCAATGTCCTTTGAAGCAAAAGGATAAGGAAGAGAAGCATGATCCTAAGGTTGCAGCCGCGAAGATTGACGAGGAAGAGTATGCCATGAGTGCCTATGCATCTCCAAAAGGGAGATGGGGCGATATCGAGTTGTAGTCGAGAAGACTACATGTGGGAAGGATACTTGAGGAGTCCACCTCCTTGATCAATTCCTTGCTACGGGAGCCCAAGATTTAACAGTAATGAGATTGACTTAGTGTTAGATGATGCAATGGATTGTTTGGAGGACAGATGCAATAGCTTGGGACCAAAGACTGATCAGCGCAGAGCAAGGTTGATAATAGTGCAATTGGCACAATGCAGGAGTCAGCAGTAATGCAGAAGATTTAGAGGGTCAAAATCAGCAGCAGCTAGATTCCAACATTCATTGTATTATGTTGAACATAGTTAAGCTCAACTAATTTTGGATGTTTTTCAGTCTCTTCTCTCAACAACTGAGTTGTAGTATAAATGCAATGTTAGCAGTGGCAGTGCTAGTAGCATAGCAAATGCAGCATTTGAGAGGGAGTTGTAGTACAGATGCAGCAATGGCAGTGGCAGTGTCATGGGTAGAAGTACAGTAGCAGCACCAAAACAGTGTTGGTGGCACCAACAATGCAAAAAGGGAGATGCTTCAGAAGCAGAGCAGCATGTAGTTGGGCATTGTTTTTAGAGCACTTTCCTCGCTAAGATGGAGTGTTGGCTTTTGGTAGTATCGAAAGTTCTCTAGCCTTGAAAATTGGTGGTGAGGCTAAGGCACATGAGTTCTAAAGAACCCAGAAACCGTTTGGTGAAATTCCACCCGAATTGTATTTTATTAAAATAACTAATATTTTTAATGGGGTTCCTAAGTCTAAACTTAGGAAAATTAAAATATTAATGGGTATTAATCAAAATATGGGTGAGGATGATCTAGAAGGCAGATCAAGTTATGTTTTGATTTTAGATGTTGATTAAAGACTTAAGCTCGGTCGTTGAAGACTCAATACGAAAAGTATAAAATGGAGGCTTGGGGTTCATTTGGAAACACACATGGAGGGAACAAATTGATCAAGAATTCGATTCCTAGGGTAGGGTTTGCTAAGGATTTCAAATTAAGTGATCATTCTGTAGCAAAGGTGCAGTGAGAATTTGGGAGAAGGACTTTCCGAAGAATACAAACAGAGGGGCGGAGAGAGCCAACAGAGAAGAAAAGTTGCTTGTCACGCAGAAGTTGGAACTTCCACGAACAACCGGAACTGTCGGGAAAGCTGACAGAGAGGGCAGAAGCCCTAACTGTTGGGAACAACCAAAACTACCAGGAACTGTTAGAACTATTGGGAAATTTAACGTAGAGGGCAAAAGTCGGAACTGTCGAAAATAGTTGGAACTGTCAGAATAACCAGGAAAGATGATGCAGAGGATAGAAGCCGAAACAATCAGGAACAAACGAAACTACCGAAACTGTTGGAACAACTGGGAAATTTGATGCAAAGGGAAAAAGAGGTGACGCAGAAATAGCTGAGGTTAGCCAGTCTTGCGTCATATCAGTCGGAATTATTTCGGGTGAAGTGAGATAAAACTCACTAAGATTTTCTGCCATTATTTTCTTTAAAGGATTGCTAGATGAGCATGCTAGATTTGTATTCAGATATTTCTCCTACATAATAATAAAACCCTTAGAGCTGCTACACCAATTTTCCTGCATTGGGTTTTTCCAAGGACTATTGTGTCCAAAAATAAGTGTGTCATATGTATCTTGTTCTGTGCTCTGTTTTCTATTTCATGAGATCAAATATTTAATTAGTGTAGGTTGTAGAAGTAATTTGCTTTAGTATTCAAAAGAATAATTTGATGAATAAAACAAATCAAGTAGGTGAAGTAGATTCAGATTTGTTTCATTAGGGGTTCCTTGGACTAGGAATTTTCACATGGGAAACTCGCACTCCCTAGCAAATTCACTCAGCTAGACTAAGAGTACACATTGTTTCCTTTGAGTAAATTGATTTGGCCTAGAAACCCCTCTAGTTGAGCTACCTTTCCAGGTTTTGCCTCTGAAAAATTTGTTAGGCCTCCTAATGTTATATCCATGCACTATCAGTTAAATCATACTTATCTGGGAAACTCTCTTCAGAAACTGGGAAACTTTCATTGCTGAACTCAACATCTATGCTAGAAATTTCAGCCTCCCTTCCCTGCTGCTGGAAACTGGAAAACCACTAGAGAATTTCTCTGGAAATTCTCCCTACTGCAAACCCTTGTTGCTCTCCTTCTTTAGCTCAAACTTCTCTCTTGCTGAATTAATACAACTGGGTAGCTCAATCTGCCTTAATCACGTCAATCAATCTGATGTAACTGATACCATCTCCAAGCCCTTCGATTTGCTCTTATAATCTCTCGTTGACTTTTTAACGACCAAGATTTAATCCTCATCAACAACTAAGATCATCTCATACTCTATCCATGTCATTTTCTAGAAGTCTCTAGAGCATAAATCAATCTCCTTAATAAACCACTTTTCCTAGGTTAGACTTAGGAAATATTTAAATTATGGCTAATTAATTTAATTAAGGTGTTTCACAAGCTTATCTCATGAAACCTTTTTTGGGTATTGGAGATCCAATGTTCCTTATCCTCTTAGAATCATCTGAGACTAGAATAGCTATCTGACACTACCATAAACTAACACTCCCTCTTAGTGAGGAAGGTGTTCTCCAGAAGGTATTCTCCACTCTCTCTCTCTTGATGAACAATATTGTATCTAGGCCTATTCACGCTACACAAAATATCTAACTTAATTGCTACAACCTATAACTGAACCATCCTGTGTTGTTATTGTGCTACTCTAATCTTGTATATCCACCTGGAACCTACAATCATCTCTCCTTATCTCCCTCTGAATAAGAATTGGGAAATATCTCTTCCTTCCAGCAAAGCCTCTCCTCTGCAACTGACACTCCTACCTACATGTTGAACATGATTGCATAGTTTTGCTGTGGAAAATTCATTCTTGTCTCTGAAAACCCTTTCTGATAGTAACTATGCCTCATGCTACTCATTGAACCTGCTCGCTCTTCCTTCGGATAACTTATCGGCGTTGGTGCACAATTTGCAACCTCTGCAACATTGACTGATTAATTGTTTCTAGCTGGAATTGTGCATTGCTCTCTAGAACTGGCCAATTCACACTGCCTCCCTCAAATTCATCCGTTGGAATTAAATCGACCTCCTTTCCTTCTCTGGAAAACTAGAAACCTCTCTGGATAGAACTGTGCCTTGCTTTCTACAACTGGCCAATTCACACTGCCTATGTCACTACAACTAGTTATGCAACTATCTCTTGAGTTTTGATTGCAACTAGCACTACTATTGTCTATTTGACTGCATCCTGCTGACACTGAACTCGTGTACCTCTTGTATCAATATTATTCCTCTTGCTACTTTACTATTGTGGGTCACTGTAGTAAAGGTGTTGATCCATGTGAAGAATTTACAACCACTGGATCCGATCTACTGATCAAGACTTCATGGTTAGATATAGACCTCCTATTGCTCCTCCCATGGGTCCTGCCCGACTTGGCACACTGGAGTCTCATACTCCTCCTCGATCTAGTGCCACTATATCTCCTTTCAAGTCTTGTCCCTGACTAGGACCCTTCTTCACTTTGCAACTCGCACTAGATAATTCACACTTCCTTTGATACTTGTCTCTAGAAACCGGAAGTCAAATTGTTTCCCTGATCTACATTTTGGCTAACTCGCACGACCTCTTAGGGAAATCTCGTACATCTACAGAAAGCTGCAAAAATAAATAAAAACCACAAAACTCAAAACTAGAGAACTTTACCTTCCAGCAACCAAACTCAACCTCTCCGAAATTCACAATCCTTGCTGGAATGCTCAGATCTGCTTTTGATATTGCCTTAAAAGTCCTTCTTGGTACTCAAAATGCAGGCTAATATCTAATTGGGAAACTCACTTTGCCTTATGAATGTCCTTCTCCAGAATCTAAAACACGATATGCTACTCCTGAATTCCACATTGACTGATTGACAAGTCTACTACAACCTTATGTTGTTGGAAATTATGAATCTCCTCCTGGAAACTCGAAACCCTCTCTGAGGAAAACTATAGATCTCATCTCTTTGTGTTACTCTTTCCCATCCCCAGGGAAAATTTACAGCTATAAACCCCTGCTGTGAATTTCTGCACTCATATATGCTCAACGAATCAACTGATCTGCTCACTGGAATTGCTTCTCGGCAACCACACTTCCTGTTAGAACTCTTCTTTGGGAAAATCAAACTTTTCCTACACTTTGCTCCTAGAAATCAATTTTCCTACCTAGCAATTCATATCACCTATCTGGTCTGTGAAAATTTGAACTTTCTACTTCAAATCTCCTTCTCAAACTACATGATCTCCTGATATTTCCCCTCTGAGCTTCTAGTATGATCTTCAATGCTTTGATACCATGTGAAAATTTCCTTGAAATTGTAGCAACTAGAATTTATCCTCCTACTCATTAGCAATTTAATTGTTTATGATAATTAACGAATAAATCACACTACAATTCTTGACAATAAAAATAAATTTTGTGGAAGTAGATCAGGAACTAAGAAATATATGCACACACATAAAAATCGACACAATTATTTTGGACTGAAAAGTTCTTGGAAAACCCCTAAAGGGAAAACCAGTGCAATAGATGAGGGTTTATTTTATTACAATTGTTGGATTCCCTGGATCAGCTCCAAAATTTTTATCTCAACTGGTAAAATCATTTTTCTCTCTCCCCAACTCAATCTAGCCCTCATTGGGCAACTCACACTCCCTGGCAAATTTGCTCAGCTAGACTGGGAGTATGCACTGTTACCTCTGAGTAAATCAATTTTCCCTGGAAACCGCTCCAGTTGAGTCGTCCTACCTATTTCTGTGTCCAGAAACAATTCATTAGGCCTCTTGGTGCTACATCCGGGCACTAGTAGCTGAATCAAACCTCTCTGGGCAATTCGCCTTGGCAACTAGGCAATTCGTACTGCAAAACTTTGCCTCTCTGCTGGAAATTTTGGTCTCTCTTCCCTGTTGCTGGAAATTGGAAAACCAAAAATTCTCCTCGTTGCAAACCCTTGTCCCTCTCCTTATCTGGCTCAAACTTCTCCCTTTCTAAATTACTACAACTAGGTAGCTTGATATGCCTTGATCACACTGATCACTCTGATGCAACTGATACCATCTCCAAGCCCTTTGACTTTCTCTTATAATCTCTCGTTGAGTCTTCAACGACCATGATTTAATCCTCATCAACGACTAAGATCATCTCAGACTTGATCAATATCATTTTTTGGAAGTCTCTAGAGCATAAATTGATCTCTTTAATTAATTCACTTTAATTAACCACTTTTCCTAAGTTAGAATTCTTGAGACTAGAACATTTGTCTGGTGCTACCATAAACTAACACAAATGTGGCGCAAGAAAAACAAAACATACTAAAAGAGGATAAGTGAAAAACATCTTTAGAACTAAATGTAAGTCTATGAGTAAGTGTTGCAACATTATTATTGACTCAAGTAGTGTAGACACATGATAGAAGCATAGATGGTTGAGAAATCGATTAGTGCAACCAAAGGGTCCCCACCTTATAAGTTATTTTGGTTTCATGAAGTATATAAGATGAATGTTACCAACCAATGTAAAATGCTTTTTCACATTGGTGAGTATAATGATGAGATATTGTGTGATGTGAGCCTTATGGACAATTAGCATTTGTTGTTTGAGGGACCAATGAATTTTGATTGATGTGCAATGCATGATGGGAGAAAAAATTACAAAAACCATTATGAAGGATGGAAGGACAGTCCAGTTGTTCCTCGTGGAGGATGGAGACCGTCAAAAAGTGTTATCAATAAAATAATTTTGGAATGAAGTAAGAGAAACCAAGGAATGTTGTGATATAATGTCAAAGAGAGCAACACAGACACAACATAACAATGATGAGAGAAAAACATAAAAGATAGAGGTTCCTAAATTACTTTAGTAGTTCTTGAATCTATTCCCAAAGAATATTAGGGAAGGTCTACGTGTAGGAATTTTTTCAAGAGAGTAGAATCATGCTTGAGATAGATTTGATTATTGTAGTTATATTACTAAATCATGCCTTGGAAAAGAGGAAGCCACCAAAGAAGGTAAAGAAGGTAGAATTGTATTTACAAGTTGAAGATATATTATTGATGGTTTTGATCAAAGAAAGTACGAACTCATATGTATTATCAATGTTTTTGATCCTGAAGGTTGTGCATTGTCTCAAAAGCACTAAACAAAACTATAGTGAAGTACATGTTCCCATTGCCAAGAATGGATCACATATTAGATAGTTGTGGGGAAAAGTATTTCACCAAGATTGATCTAGTGAGTGGTTGTTCTCATATTCTAGTCAAAAGAGGTGAGAGGATGATGACATTCATAGTAAAACATGGATTGTCTGAGTGATTTTTCATGCTTTTTTAATTTTTCTAGCATATTGAGTACATTTACAAGATGGATGAATTATGTATGCGTCATTTAAAATATTATTTTTGAAAATTAATTATGTATATTATTAAGTCATTCATCATGACCCATATTATGTGAGTAATAGTCACCATGGATAATTTATCATGAGTGTAAATAATCTACTTACCACTTATTATAGTAAGTTGTACTAACATGGGTAAAGCAATAGGATTAAAACTAATGGAATAGATCACACCACTTCAATAATTAGTTACTAGACATACCACCAAGTAACTATGACTTCTCAAAAAGGTTTCCTATAATACTAGTGATTATCCCATTACTATTGTAGTTGTACCCCTTATTAATATTGTTGTGCCCCTATTGTCCCCATATTGTTATTACTGTGCCCCATAGAATCCCTCTATTGTTATTTTTGTGGCTTTATATTATTATTGTTAGGTCGGCTGGGTTATATTGTGACTCCTTAGACTCCTATATATAGAAAGGAGGTTTTGTCATTTGAATCATCGAAGAATTTTTCATTTGTGTAATCTAAAGGAGGTTGCCCCCTCGAAGAGGCTGAATTCTAAGGTGTTGATCTCTGTTTTCTATCTTTTTGTGAGCTGGTTTCATAACATTTGGTATCAAAGCTTTGAATTCTAGGGTTTCGCTGCTCCAAAAGGTCATCGTGGCATTTTCGCTATAACTTTTTTCTGCGACGTTTCAAAAGTTAAAAAAAACACCCATTTGAGAAGACATCGCATTGAATCTTAGGTCCAAATTTCAGATATTTTCGCGCTATATTTTCGGAGATATGATCTGAGGAAGCTGGTCCTTTTGCATAATCCTGAATTACATTCAAAACAGGTGACGTGGGGAAAATCATCATAACTTTCTCCCTAAGCATCAGATTGAAATTTCATAAGACGATATAGAAAGAGGACGGACTGTAGTTTCTTGTATATATTTTTCAGAGCCAAAGGTCAAAACAGGGACACGTGGCATGTCGTACAAGTTCGCTCTATTGAATTAGTCTATAATCAGGTCACTGTGGGAGATTTGGCATAACTCTTCATTGGAGAATCCAATT
>APFE031139709.1:0-30775 GCA_000404065.3 Pinus taeda
ATATTGTCAATAATAAAGCTATTGTTATCATATGGCTTAAACTTAGTCCTTTCAATTTAGCTTAGTTTTTTGTTACTTTTAATTCAGAAGCTTTAATTTCATTGTACACTTTTGGGGTAAATAGGGTTTTCCATACACATGAACACCTTTTATAATCACTTACACAATCCTATCAAAAACCACAATTCTAGTATTTTTATTTGGTTAAAATTTTCTGACATAAATTTTGAGAGCAAGGTGGCCACTTAAAGGAAATTTTATTAACGGAAAATAAAAGTATTTTATATAATAGAGTTCTCACAATTTGCCTCAACCATCACCCTTAGTGTAGGTCATGGATTAATTGGGTGTCAAGCCACTCAACAATAATAGTTAATGTCTTGGATAGTATGAGTCATTAAATGACTCTGTCTACAATATATAGTGACCCTAGGATAATAATGCAACTAATGCATACTAAAGAAACACTAATGCAAGAAAATATATTTTCCTACAATTCAGTCCCACATATCTTCATCAACGCAATCTCTAAATTTCACTAGAGTACTATGCCTTGATCATGATTTAACTTGATAAATTTTGTTTCTCAAAATGGCATTAAACACTTCAATCATTACAAGATTTATAAAAATCCTCATTTTCCATTTCTATGATTTTCTAGTATACAGAAAACTCAATTCTCAAATTACCTAAATTAGTTTGATTCCTCTAAGTCTTCAAAAAGAATTTTCTATATATCTCGCACACATAGACATATGTATATGTCAACTAGTCTCCTTCTTGTTCTACAAGGTTTTATCACATAGAAACCCAACTTTAATTACATGAATTATTGATTTTAATTCAACTTCATTTACACACGGAATCATCTAAACATGCACATAATTCTTATACTATTAAAATTTTCTCTAATCTCTCACTAGGTTGGTACCATTAATTCATGACAAAGTTTAAACTCAATCTATTATCAATTTGAGTATTCACATGCAACTAAAACTCTGCTTAAATTCTTGATTACACACAAATGCTCGAATTATCCATTCACAAATACACAGAGATAATCATGAGCATAAGGATGTGTTCAATCACTTTCATTCAATAAATCATGTACATACAAATAATCGGAAACATTGCTTCTCTCTATTCACTCTCTATAGCTTGATTACACATTCATTTGGCATTAGCTTTTCCTGTAGAATTACAATTATTAAATGCAAAGTTACAAGAATGGCAGGTTTTTCTACATCCATAAATCACTCCCTAATTGATTCCATAAAGCTCTCATGATTTATCCCATGAAGCTCTCATGATTTATTCCCTAAATCTCTCATACCTTTCAAGGTAAATTAGTTTTTTCATTATGGACAAAATATTTCCTATCCACAACTTCTCTAAAACTAGAACTCATACCTTCTATAATAATTAAAGCATCTAAGATTATTTACAAACAAGGAATTAGAATTCTTTCTAAACATTGAAGCCGCTTTTGGAGATTTATCTCCAAAAAGCCTTGATTTTTAGAAAATGAATTGGAAAACCCATTAAGAAAAACAATTTTACTTAATAGACATATTAAACCAAGTTGAAATTAACTAACTCTAAGTCTCTAAATATTCTAATAGCCACCAAAATCATGTGCAGAAACCATCACCAAAAACCACCAATGTGGACCTAAAATATATCACTCTTTGACCTAAGTTTACCCTAATATTGGCCACTTTAAACTTTGCTATCAACTATATACTCCAAGAATTATCTACATGATACCCATGCCAAACAAGGTCTTACACGCGTATGCCCATATACATGCAATTAACGAATTTTATCTCAATTTTTCATTTCTATTTTTTGTGATTGTTGTAGTTCTCTCCTCTTCATTGATGATTTTTGTGAATATTTCCTCTCATTTTCCCTATCTTGCAATATTCATGCATAATATCCCATCCACATGAAAATCACAATGGATCCATGCCTGTTCATAATTTTTTGCACTCGATGCTACTATGGTATATTTATTATCACTTTTATCTCAACTTGAACCCCAACGACCTTCCCCAAGCCATGATCCTTTTGCTTTGATACCATTTTTAGAAACAAAATAGTAGGAGAGAAATAATGCTAAAAATGTAATACATAACAATAATAAACCTAAGCATACACATCATGATTTACCCTAGAAAACCACAATATTGGAGAAAATCCAACCAACAATAGCATAAATACAACCATTCCTTGACTTAAAAACGGTCAATTCAATGACCTAGTCAAGCAAACCCTCAACTTAGCTTAGGCATTTTTTTTGTGACTAGGTTAAGCCTAGGTCAAGGCTAGCTCGTTTATTGAATGGAAGAAGATCGATCTACACACAACGGGATGATTATCGCCATGATAGTGTGAGCCTTTAGAGCCTAGACACCCCGTGGGATATTTAATTCCCCTAAAGTGACTTCAATCATCAACCTCTCATTAGGTTTCCTCAACATAGGCATATTAAAATAAAGAATCTGTAAACCTTTTAAAGATTTCATCACATCTAATCAATCTATTCTAATATCTTTGAACACCAAAACAATTTCATGAAACCATAAAAGTGGACCTAACTACTTTGACTCTTTCACATAGTGAAGTTTACCCTAACATTTATTTAAAAAAAAAAATACTAAATACAATTTTTTACTTCATTTTCTTTAATTAAAAATGGTATATTTTTATAAATTTACATTTATTCTGAATTTATTAATAATTTATATATAATAACCAATTTTTATTCAATATCTATTTTTTTTGGAAAAAATGAAATCAATATTTATTTCACAATTACTAAAAATATTAAATAATATTTTATATATAAATAATAAATAAAAATATTTATATTGGTATGTATTTTTTGAATATAATTTTATACTAAGTAAAATAAAAACAAGTTCATAATATTAGAATCCAGATTACATAAATTTAATGAGAATTCGTTAGACGAAGGTATTATCATATCAAAGTTTGCTTCCGAAAATTTTTCTTCAAATACATAATATTTTTATATTTTGATATTTCTTAAACAATCCAGATCATATAATAAACATTACCTAATTTAAATAAATAGATAAATATATTATTATTTAGGTTTTTTTTTTT
The DNA here is from genome assembly GCA_000404065.3 of Pinus taeda. Classification (NCBI taxonomy): domain Eukaryota; kingdom Viridiplantae; phylum Streptophyta; class Pinopsida; order Pinales; family Pinaceae; genus Pinus; species Pinus taeda. The sequence goes on from APFE031139709.1 coordinate 3,133, forward strand.
TTATAAAATATCAAATTATATCAAATTTTTAACAATGCTTTAATACTTTTATATATTATTTAAAATTTATTTTATTATTAAATCGAATTTCTCTACCATAAATATATTTTAATCTCAATCAAATATGAATAAATATATATTATTTAAATGTTTTTTTTGCAAACTATTAAACTAGTCCCAAATTTATGAAAAAGCACATTGAAAATTAAATATTTTTAAATAAAATTTTGAAAATAAGTGTTTTCTAGTTTGATTTTACTTAAATCATATTAAATATTGTTGTTCTATTTCCTTCTTTTATTACATTGGTTGTGTAATACATAAAATCACCTTATATTCATTATATCTATAGAGAGAGGTAGAAAAACGAACTTATTTATGCCATGTAATTTGTTATGTAACCATATCAATTATGTAACCATATCAATTTTGTAGCTATTAGATTTTTGTTTATGTGATTGTTTCATGCTCCAATATGATTTTTCCTTTCTCATCAATTTCTAGCAATAAAGATTGAATTGAGAGCTTCATACCTATAATCTTCTTTAAGCACGAAACATGGAAAATTGGGTGTGCTCGTCAATATGTAGGAAACTCCAATTTGTATGCCATAGTACTAACCTTTTGCAGCCATAGTACCGAGGTGATTATTTATTATAATTCTTATATTGATTGAGGGACATTTGTTTGTATGGTTGTAGCCGTAAAAAGAACTAATTGCCAACATCAAAACCTATTTCACTGTGATGCTAATATGAGTATTATTCATTCGATTATGTGCCAATTCAGGTTATCCTTTAAGCCTTGGAGAACTTGTTGATACTTGATGTGATCTTCCACTCCCTGAACCAAAGAATTATCTCTTAAAGACGATGTGATGTACAGTGGCTAATATCCATAAAACACCATAAATAAGGTCATTTTTGTTGCGGTATGGAAGGAAGTGTTATACCACCATTCTGCCAAAGGTAACCAATTGACCCATTGTGTTTGTTTATCATATCCAAGCAAAGAAGATATCCTTCCAAAAATGTGTTCACTATCTAATTTTCCCCATAATATTGAGGATGTTAAGATGATTTATGAGGTAACTTAGTACCAAGACAAGAAAAAAAAAGTGTCTAAAATATTCTAGTGAAAATGGGATCTGTGTCACTTACAATAATATTTGGTTTTCAATGTAGCTTTTGATTGTTTCCACAAATGCAATAGAAACTATAGTAGCCTTGAAAGGAGGAGCTAATACAAAAAAGTGTGCATACTTGGTAAGTCTATCAACAACCACCATGATAAAAATATTTACTTTCGACTTGGGTAAACCAATGATAAAATACATTGAGACCTCCTCCCAATGTAGACTTCAAATGGCTAATGGTTGTAAAATACATGGAGTCTTAATTGACCCCACTTGATTTTGTTGGCTAACCAAACATGCTACCACAAAATTCTGAATATCAAATTTAAGGCCATCTTTTCAAAAAAACATTCTTGTCCCTATGGTAATTTTTTAAAAATCCAAAGTTCCCTCCAATAAGAGTGGTGTGTAATTCCAAAAGAACCTTTTGATTGAGTTAGTTCTTACATAGATATAAGCGATCTTTGTATCATAGCGAATCATTTTTCCATATAAATATATGTGATGTATTGAGATCATGTTTCACATTTTCAATGAGTGTCCATACCTCTTTTCAATTCTTCCATTCATCCCTTGCTTCAGTTAACTGATTAGTATGGATAATAGAAATGGCATAGAGAAATTATTCCACATCCTCATACCTTATTGAGATGCATTTGTAACAACATTTTTCTTCCCTTGTTTGTAGATGATTTTCAATTCATAACACAAAAATATTGTTACCCATCTATATTTCTCATCTGGGTACAATATTTGTTCTAAGAAGTATTTAAGACTATCATAATTTGTTTTTACCTCGAAGTGTCTTCCTATTAGGTAAGGGCATCATTTATTTAGAGCATGTAGTATTGGCAACATTGTTTTTTGATAAATAGTTTGGTGTAAATAGTTTCCCTTAATTGGACAACTTTCGAAAGCAATGTGTCTTCCTTCTTTCATTAAAACAATACCAATGCCATTTCCTGAGGTATTACATCCCACAATAAAGGTGTTTGTGAATTTCAGTGTAGCTAACACTTGAGCTCGACACATTTCCACCTTAAGATGTTCAAAGGCCTTAGTTACTTCTGGATTCCAAAAAAATGCATCTTTATTCAATAACGTTGTTAGTGGTGTTGTTATTTTCCCATACTTCTTAATAAAATTGTGATAATACCCCATCCACCTAAGAAATCCTCTAAGATGCTTTAAGGATGTGGTGATTTTCCATTCCTTTATGGCTATAATTATTTTATGGTATACCTTAACACCCTCATACGATACCATATGACCCAAATATTCCACTTCGCATACCCCAAAGAAACATTTGGAGGTTTTTGAATGCAAGTATTTCTCTTCCAATAGTTTGAGCATCCTATCAACATGTTGAACATGCTCCTTTCAAGACATGATATATATCAGTATATCATAAAAAAAATACTAAAACAAATTTTCAAAGGGTTTGAAAATAGAATTAATCAAACCTTGAAATGTGGAAGGGTGCATTAGTAAGCCCAAAAGGCATGAAAAAAAAATCATAATGACCTTTGTGATTTTTGGATGTTTTTTTAATAATGTTCTCTTTCTTCATTCTAATTTGATGATATCTTTAGCAAAGATCTAGCTTTGTGAAGTAAATTGCTACATGTAGTTCATCCAATAATTCATAAATGATAGGAATGGGTAATTTATCCTTAATAGTGAGCTTATTGAGCTCTCTATAATCCCGGCACATACACCTGATCGATCCTTCCTTTGCTCCAATACTACTGGAGAAGAGAAAGAACTTTGGCTAGGTTTAATTGTACCTGCCTCTAGCTTTTCCACAACCATATATTCAATTTCACTCTTCTAGGCATAGGGATATCTATAAGGAACTATGTTTGGAGGAACACTTCGTGGAGTCAAGTGAATAGCATGATCATGATCACAAATAGGTGGGAGACTTTTATGAGTCTCAAATACCTTGGAATACTTGTCAAGGATTATTTGGAGATCTGGGGAAAAGGATGAATTATGTGCTTGAACATCTAGTGAACAAAATTTTGAAATTACCCCTAATTTTTCCTTCCTCAAAAATAAATCCATGCCATTAGAACTGGCTATCTTATGAGGTTTCCCTATGATAACCTTTAATTAAATTTCCTTTCCTTGTGAGAAGATTTTCAAAAAAAATTCTTGAAAATTAAAAGCTATTGTTCCTAAAGATTGTAACCATTAGACTCCTAATACAACATCTACACCAACCATTAGAATGGAAATAATTTTACTATTCAATATATAATCTCCCATGGTTAGATTGATATTATGGCACTTCCCTGTGCACTTTATTGTTCTTCCCTTTGCGTCTATCACTTGACACTCTGGTGCTAGATATATAAAGCAATTCAAGTCCTTGGCTATCTTGCAATGAATAAAATTATGAGTACTACCTAAATCAATCAACACTATTACCTTTTTCTTCTTGTTAAATCCTTTTATATTGAGAGTTTAAGGATTGGTAATTCTTGTCAATGCATTAAATATATGGTTGCATTAATTTCTTCTTTCTCAATCCGTGTGGGTTGTTTCCTGGTGTATATCTTCTTCTTTTGATGTTTCTTGTTCCTTTTCTTCCTCCTCTTCACAATATATGTAGAATAATTTCTTCTCAACATACTTATGACCTTTAGTGTATTTTCTATCACAACTATAACAAATGCCTTTAGCTCTTTTTTCCTCGAGTTGTTGTGGTATCAACCTTGTTGGTTGTGGGAAGCTAGGATCTGCAACACTTCCATCTTTATAGTTGTGTCCAATAAACCTCCTTGTTGTTGTAATTTTTCATTCAACTTTTCTTACCACCCTGAATGCATTTTCCAATGATTTGAGTTCCCAAAGGAGAACCTCATGTTGGATATTATCATTTAAAGTCCCATTGAAGAAATTAATATTATCCTCCTTAGGAATATAAGTTACCTTGATATGCAATCTTTGGAAGTCCTCAATGTGCTCTTCCATTAAACCTTTTTGTTTGAGATTTATCAATTGGCTAAAGAAGGTGTTTCTTTTTTATCCTCATAATGTTCTATCAATTCCTTAATAAAAATTGACCTAGTGACAAGATATTAATGAGGGGAAAGCCATCACTAGCACAAAAAATAATTGGGTTCTCAACATAAACATGCAACATGTACCTTTTGTGCATGTTTCACATAATGTAGATCAAAGTATTGCTCTATCTGTAGTATCCATGTTACCAAATCCTTTCCATCAAACTTCCTCATATGAATCTTTGGAACGTGGTTGGTCTTAAACTAAAATTTAGAGGCTCTAAAATCATGAATCACATTATTTTTATTCTAATCATGAGTTTCATGGAATACCTTGTCGCAATTAGGAAGCATTTCTTTTAGCAACTTTGCCAAACCTTCCTTCAAACCTTCATTTTCTATTTTTAAACCATCCTTCAAAGATTCCATTTTTGTTTCTACACCATCCTTCAAAATTTCAATGTCCCTTTTCATTTTTACTTATTAACCATCGATCTTAAAATTTATCATCACTTCTAATTCATTTTTTTATCGCTCTTTGCAAGAACAAAATTTGATGCAGTTGGTCTCATAATTTTGATATATCATGTGGCATTTATTCCTCTTCTTCACGTGTCATATTAGAGAAATATGGTTTCTTATTGAGAGTATCCATTTTTTCATTGTGAAGCATATTAGAACCAAATAATGATATCTATAATTTATTATTCCCTTTGAATCACTTCTCACAGATTTTTCAAACAAAAGTTATGCAAATTTAAAAATACACACTTTCTTTTTTCTATGGGAGCTTGATTTTAAAATTGTTGTACCTCTGTATTTTCGGTCTCCCAAGGTCTGAAATTTTGTATTTTGGTATTCCTCTAGATATTATTTTCAATTCCACAAGCTATACGAATATTGAATTCTTCAAGATAAAGTTATGCCAAATCTCCCAAGCTGACCTAGTTATGGACTCGTTTAGTAGAGTGAACTTGTACAAAACGCCACAACTTAGTATTTCAGTATTCAAGCCTAAATATGTTGCCCAAGAAGCTACATTTTGCGTACTTTCAACAAATTTTTAGAAAAATTTATTTTGGATGCTTGAAAAAAAAGTTATGATGATTTTTCGTGAGACGCCTATTTGGGACAGAATTATGGAGCATGTAGAAACCCTAACTTCATCAGACCATATCCCTAAAAAAGTAGTGAACCAGCATATGAAATTTGTACATGAAGTTAATCATGATTTTATCCATGTGGTCAAAATTCTAGCTTCTGAAGCTTCGTAAAAAAAAAATATAGCGAGAATTCCAAGATCATCTTTTTGAGGCAGTGAACCCCTAGAGTCCAAAGCTCTGATACCAAATGTTATGTACACAAATCATAACAGAAGAAAAGATATATCAATGACTTGAAAATAAACATATTTGAGGGGGAAAACTCATTTTACATCACATAAATGAACAATTCTTGGATTATTCAAATAAGAAAGCCTCCTTGGTATATATGAGAGTCTAAGGGCTCACAATATAATTAGGTCCTACATAACAATAATAATGTAAGGGCTCAACAATAACATTAGTGGGTTTCTATGGAGAACAACAAACACAATAAGGGGGATACACTAGTATTATATGGACCTAACATGGGAAAAACAATAATAATATGGGGGATACACTAATATTATGGGGGCCTAACATAATTCTATGCATGCTGATTCAAAAGATCTCACTGCAAGGGAAATAAAAAACCTAATGATTTAGAAAAAATACCTAAGAAAATTTCTCAAAAGACGAGTGTGAGCTATCAACGGATCACATAACATCGACCTTATTTCATTTTGAGTAATTTCTAAGTTTCCGAGAACATGGTAGTACTCCGTAGTTATCAATTGAATGCATTACATAGATTTTTTGTTTCATTTTGACTAGTTTTGAAGTTGCGAAGATCGTGGTAGTACTCCATTTTCACTTAATCAGATGCAATGTATTCATCCACTTCCTCATCAAACAAAAATGACAATTTTTTTGCCTATTTACTTTCCATTAAGTTTACCAATCATCGTTGCACATGGTAAATCATTTGTTACATGAACTGAACCATAATGTACTTTAGATTAAATTTATCGTTCTTTGCTACTATTTGTAAATCATACACTATCATCATGAGATTTGAATGTCAAACCATATCACTGATAGTGTGTGCACATTCACCTACTTTTTTGTCTAACTTTTGAATACGACTGACTCTTTAGTTTACTTTTTGTTGTCATTGATCAATGCATCTCAAAAAAAGTCATGTCTTGCACTGCCACGAAGCTATCCTACATAGCAGTTGGGCTTTGTTTCACACTTGTTGTTTTTGTGCATTTCATTTCTATCATATTTCCTCATTTTTGTTTTCCTTCAAGTTATTTATGTGCATTTCATTTCTATCATATTTCCTCATTTTTGTTTTCCTTCACATTAATTAAACTTGGAATTGTTTTTCTTAAATCTATCAAAGCATATAGTTCCATCTTAACCATGGATATAGGGATCAAATCTCTTTTGAGGTGCAAATACTTTTTATAGTGTGAAACTTTAAATATGCACTTCTAAAAATTTGATCTCTCTAGTGGAACATTATATATTATGGTTAAAATTTATGGTTAAGATGAATCTATAAGGGTTCTCTCTCTATATATAACTATAATTTGTCATTTTTTGAATTCCATTTTTGAATACATAAATGGATTCAACCAGATTCCATTTTGAGTGCATAAATAGATCCAACCACTTCAAAACCAAAATATCAAAGACATTTTATGGGTTGATATAATCATCACAACATAATTAATGATGTAGTGATCACAATTAGATCATCCACCTTTGAATGGTGGAAGACATGTGTAAGGACACAATGTGCATTGTGGACTTCAAAAAATACAAAAATGAGTATGACTTATTAAATTTCACTTGAGATTCCATCTCAGCTACTATGTTTCATTCCATGTCAAGGGACAAAATAGATGACATTTTAGATGATACATCAAATGACACATGATGTGTTGGAGACTTAATCGGTTACAGTTAGGATGTGTTTTGTAATCAATTACTAAATTCCAAGAAACCCTAGAAACTGAATCCAATTTTTCAACATTGTATTTATATGTACAATATTATTAATCTGAATAGAATTGATTTTCCAAATTGATTCTAGCAGTGTATTAGAGAAGAGGTATATTTTCCTTGTTGAGTAGTTCGAGCCACCAGTTTTGTTGGCTTCCCCATTAAATAACTTGAGCCGCTAGTATTGTGGCCTTCTTGGGTGCTCCTTCTTTCTTAGACATAGTCTATCCATGGCATCGAGAGTTGGTGACCTGACCATTCAAAAAGTGTGTTATATCTCTGAATGATGAGTGTTAGTGTAGTTAAATTTTTTTATGGAAAAGGGTTCAAGGTTTTAACAAGAATTTCAAGAGTGTGAATGATCTATAAACAGCCATGGATATTCCACTGGACAATTTGTCACGATAGATGTGATAATACAATATTAAAATTTTAAGATTCTATAGTATTATAGTTTTATTTAATTTCTAGATCTATAGATTTTACTGAAATTAGTGCATGCATGTGAATGGAAATTATACATCAAATTAGAGAACAGCAAAATAAGCACACACACACACACACACAAGACACAAGATATGTTGTCTAGGAAACCCTTTCAGGAGAAAACCCAAATGGAAGGTGAGGTCACTTCGCTCTCTTTCTTTGTCTGGAAATATGGCTGCAGGTACAAAGAAGTAATGCATGTGGCATGTGTGCTGTTACAGTGCACATATCCTGTCTATGTGCTTTACCTCCTATCTCTCCTGGTTATATTTCCTCAACTACGGAACAAAATTCTCTCGAAAGAATGGAATGCCTCTTCCTCCTAGTGGTCCAGTTATAACATAGCCAAATAGCCTACTAGTGGTTATGTTTGACTACATCAACCCTTAATTCTTAAAAAGAGTTACAAAATAGACTCTTCTAGAGCTTTTACATCATAAACACATGGTTATCCCAATTTCCATGATAATGTGGGCTGACGCGGCATCCTCCCAAACTATAGGTGTGAAAACGGGAAGGTCAACTTTTGAGTGGCATAACTTTTGCATATGGACTTCGATTGACGTGCTTCTTGTACCGTTGGAAATGTATATGTGTGTAGAATAACATGAGAAGGTGCGGCACTAAAACGAAAAAATTTTACCCCCCAAAAAAACGTCATTTCATGCCTCAAAATGCTCTCAGAACGTTTTAGAGCTCGTTTAGGAAAAGTGGGTCTCGTTGGTAAAACCAGTCTCGTGAGCTAATTCCTCCACTTTTTCCACTCCAAATGAATCAAGATGGATGAAAAATAATGTAATTATCTAATTCAGATGAGTGAAACATATAAGAGTTTGACAGTTTTCACTATAATTTGCATATGCATATGGTGACCACACAGGCATATAGGATGAGTCAGTGTAATACGAGAAGCATGTACTGAATTGGTATTGTGCAATAATTCTGTATAGTCATTTGTTAAGTACTATACTTCCATTGCTTTTCGAAGGGTCTAGGTTGTTTGTCTACCTCCCTGGAAGCAAAAGTTGCCTAAGGAGATCCATCGCACAAGGCCTTTCTGAACACATTTCAGTAATTGAGTTCAATAGCTAGCAATTTTTCTTTTGAGTCACCTAGTGGGAATAGAACTCCTGAAAATTCATAGATGCCTAATCCTGTTGATTTTGACTATTACTCCTCTGGTAAGAATGAAGCCCAAAAAAAGTGAATCGTAATTGGTGTCGAAGTCCATATTCTTATTTCTTTCTGACTTTTGACCATCTATCATCAACATTTTTTTTATTATTGTATTCGTAAACATTGAATTATCAAACTTTCACATTTTTTACAAATTTTTAGAGTATGATATATTACCACTCAGCATAAGAAATCCATTTTCAAAGTCATATGACAAGTTGTCAAAATTTTCACACAAATTTGTCACATCATATGAGCTACGATTCTTCAAAACAAAAGTTTCATGTTGGTGATTATGTGCTCAAAATTAGGCTCAAAACTCAAAGTGTCATAATATTGATAAACTTAACTTCAGATTGAAGAGCTCGTCATTATGTTTCCAATGGTGCAAATGGAACTTGAATCCAAGCTCGTATGAAGAAGATCGAGCAAGTCACCATTCAGGTTTGACTTGGAAAGATGGCAGGAAAAGATGATGTGGCAGGGCTCTTGAATGAATGGGGAAGCGCCAAGTGGCAGGCCACCGTTGGTCCCTGCATTTCACAAATCACATGTCATAGGTGGGTCGAAGTTAAAAATCAGCTCCGGAACAAGACAGGGTGTGATGCGATAATCGCAATCGCACATCACCACAAGGTAGGTGGAAAGGAATTAAAAATTGACCCCGAGTAGGGAAGGGTTGCGATACGATAATTGCGATCGTAGATCAAAATCGGACACTGAGGAAGGTAAAGTCCTGTAATATGTTACATGTCGGTTGTCCACCAGTTGTGATTGTGAAAGGATCCCAGTTGCAATAAGTTTATGAGTCCCAGTTAATAGTTCCGTCAGGTATGACGTATCGCAATCACACATCGCCCGCCACATGCACAGACCATACGACTATCAGTTCTCACCGATTGTGATTTGCAATGGAGTTGTTGAAACCATCGCCTTCACCATCAGACCTAACCACCATGTGACCACTCGTCCTTAACTGCGAGGTAGGCGGGGAAGTTTGCAGGACTGCCAATTTCGGTGGAACAACCAAAATTACCTCCAGATAATGAATTTAACTGGTAGTTAGCCATACTTAGAGGAGAAAATGTGGAAATACTGATAGAAGTCATGACTAAGGCAATTTTGCAGCAAATTGGATGCAAAAAGAGGCTAGATAGATATTTTTGGATGTTGAATTTATGGGAGTAGGCTTGAGAAGCATTTGAGCATTGTAAACACAAGTTTTTACACTTTTGAGCATAATAGAGAGGCCCAAGCCATTGGAAGTTGGACCAAGGCAATGCAGCCCAGGAGGGGTGAACTCCTTTATCATGTTCCTATCGTAATGTGTTTTTGAATATCTAATTTAAGGTCATCCAAAAAGTATTCCTTCTTAACCCTCTGGTAAGTTTTTAAAAATCCTGAGTGCCCTCCTAAGGGAGAATTGTGCAATTCCATAAGATTTGTTTTTTTTTTTGAGTTGGGAATTATTACCTAGGTATAAGCGATCTTTGTACCATAGTGAATCATTTTTCTAGCTAAATGTATCTTATGTACTAGGATCTTATTTTATCTTTTGAATGAGTGCCCACACTTCTTCATCATTCTTCCATTCATCCCTTGCTTCGTTTATCTAATATGGTTGGATAATAGAAATGGCACAAAGAAATACTTCCACATCCTTATCCTTTCTTAAGAGTGCATCAGCCACAACATTTTGCTTCCCTTTTTTGTTGATTATTTCAAGGTCATAACCCAACCTATTTGTGACCCATTGTTTCTACTTTTCTGAATATAATATTTTCTAAAAAGTATTTAAGATTATCGTGCTCCATTTTTACCTTGAAGTATCTTCCCATTAGGTAGGGTCACCATTTCTGAAGTGCATGTAGTATTTCCAACATTTCCTTCTCATAAATAGCTTTGTGTAAATACTTTCCTTTGATTGGATGTCTTTTGAAAGCAATGGGTCTTTCTTCTTGCATTAAAACAACACCAATTCCATTTCCTGAGGCATCACATTCCACAATAAAGGTTTTAGTGAAGTACGATGTAGATAAGACCGATGCTTGGCACATTGCCTCCATAAGATGTTCAAAGGCTTTCATTGCTTCTCGAGTCCATGAAAATGCATATTTCTTCAATAATGTTGTTAAAGGTTCTGCTATTCTCCGATATTTCTTAAGAAACATGTGATAATACCCTGTCAACCTGAGAAATCCTTACAAATGCTTTATGAATGTGGGGATTTTCCATTCCTTAATGGCTTTAATTTTTCTAGGGTCTACGTTAACACCTTCATAAGATACAATATCACCCAGATATTCCACCTCTTCAACTCCAAATAAACATTTGAAGCTTTTTTCAATAATTGTTTCTCCTCCAATAGTTTCTATACCCTATTTTTTCTTATATGGGTATGAGTGTAAAATGTAATATTATTTGTAAAGTGGAATTCCAGGTGTCAATATTGGAATGTGAAGAGTCATAATGTAATGTAATGAGTTATTTTGTAAAGAAGTTTAAGATTCATGAAGGTAGTCCAAAGGTCGCAAAGGGGAATTGAAGATTCACGCCCTCTTGTTATAAATAGAACTGCATAACTCATTTTAAGGGATTTTGGGAGCAAATATTTTGGATAGGCTTAGGCTTAGAATGAGCTTAGGAGTTTTGTGAGAGCCTTGGCTTCTTAGTACCATAGAAAGAGTATACTTCTTTGGAGGAGTAGGTGTTTTTGAGTTCACGTTCCACTATTGGGGCTAGTGGTTAATCAATGGTGTCGGTATTATTGGAACTTTCATTTTTTTAAAAAGCTCAGAGCCGAAACACTTTCTTGCATATGTTGTGAATATAGTAGGACTATTATCTTTTTATTTGCCATGTATGTTATTTAACTTATTCTTATGCTTATGAAATATTTCATTTTCATCTGTATGAATCTTTTTGAATGTGTGTTGTTGTATCAATTCGTCATTGTTAACTTGTGGACTATTCTGCAATTTTTTTGTGATGTCATTATGCTCATGGGTTCATTTTAAGTTGTGTGGTATTAGAGGATTTTAAGGGGCACACTTCCTTTTCCCTTAGTGTGTTGGGACCCCCATGCATCGCACTTGACCTTCGGAAGGGTCACACACACTTGCTCTCGCCAAAGTTATCATGCACCACTCTGTGCATTTTCGTAACAAAGCAACATCATTAACACCCCACTGCTAGGAATCCTACTCCAAATGGTGTGAAGTCTAGTTAGGACTTCATATCAGGGAAATCCCCTAAATGTTGGCAAATTTAGCACCGTCAACGGATACGAATAAAAAATTTAATCATATTTAATTATGGCCTACCAAGATTTCTTATGGTTTAATTTTTTAATTAGTATTATCATTCATGGTTGATTATTATTGACCATGTTTACTAGAGTTTGTCATTTTTAATTATGGATAATGGTATTTTCTTGTTGTCAACCATGTTAACTATAATTTATGTTGGAAATACCAAGAAGGGGGTGAATCAATATTTCTCTTCAATTATTATATTTTTTAACGTCCCAGAGAAATAATTAACATTATTATCAGATGAAGCATAAATCAATAGTAAACAACACCATTGAACAATGTGAAAACATCAAGACAATGGATAACAAACATTTTTAGGTAAAAACCCCTTCTTCAAAAAAACCACCAAACAATTCTTAATATTTTCCTTCAAGGATTTACATCTAGTTTTAAGATCCAACTAAAGCAAGTTCTAACCCCCTTATTTACGGCTTCAACCTAAAGGATGTTCCAATACCCTAATTTACCAACTGCAATGAGGAGGATGCCCCAACACCCTATTTACCAATTGCAACTAAACCAACGCTCCAATGCCTTGTGCAGGCTCCAACCTACCCTAACACCACCTTGTTGCCTTGAAGTGTTTTTAGGCTCCAACCTAAAGGAGACTCCACTCTCTTTCCTTGCACTACCCTGCCACCCTGATCAATAGGCAGACCACATTTCACAATTTTCAAACTAAAACCACCTGTGCTCAACATCAATATGAAACTGCGAAACAAGAATCTTCTATATAATATTTTTCAATCAATTCCTACTCAGCTCCATATGTATATAAAACCCTAGCTTCTGAACAACTTATATTTTTTGAGTCTCAATACCAAATTTGATTGTTGCACAATATTACTACACTCTCGATACCATTGTTATTGTTACCACCGTTCACTCATTCCTCCATCATTGTCAACTTAGAGACATCATCGTATATAAGTTGTCACAACATCATTGCCATATAAATACTTTTTTAGTCTTACAACTACACAAGATCATTTTCATGCCATATCAAGGTTACTATTGTCATTAAGTTGACTTCTATAATGAAGAGAATGTCATTCAAGTTTATTGTTGTCATCAAGGTTGTTGTTGATATACCAAAAACACTATGATGTACCAAGAGCACTGTCAGAGGCATTGTCACATATCAAGGGAATTGTTAATTACCAAGAGCACTATCACAGGCACTATAATGTATTAAGGGGACTATCAAGAATTTTGTTTTTTCCAATGTAAGTATTTTTTATTTTTTATTACTAATGGGGTAAAATTTTCAGGTTATCACTGCCACAAATGAGAAAGTATGTCGGGGCTATACAGGTGGATATTGGTGCACACCCACCTATCCACCTAGACCCAAGCAATCTTTCTTTCAAATAATTTCTTTCATTTTCCTTAATTGTAGCATAATTTAATATTTGTGGTAGTTTTTCAAGTCTTAAACTTTCGAAGCCATTTCAAGGACCTAAATAATTTTTTTTCATAAAACATTCAAACCCATTATGTATAAATGAGTTTTGCAGTCAACCGTTGTATTCCATGGATATATCTTCCTAATAAGGTATCATACATGTCAAACAAAGATTGTATACCAAAGTTACAACCCTGAGAAGTTGATGTACTAATTTACCTCAACGAGGCCCACAAATTTTTGGTGCTTCATCTCTTAGGGTTAGCTTTTCAGATGTTTAGGTCTTTTCATTGTTTCTTAATAATAAATAGGCCTTTGAGCCTTATTTTAAAATAGTTCAGAGCCATGTATCTTGCCACATATGTTCTGAGAGATAAGTTATCATCACCCAAGCTAGTTTATTTCCATTCTGCATGCAAACGATTTTCAATATCTTGTTATTAATGAATAGAAGTTTAGTTTCCACTTTAGATTTATCCCCAACCCTGGCAACTTCCCATGCCCAAAGAAAAGAAAGACAAGGGAATATGATATCCTTTCGAAACATTGCTCAAAGAAGCCCTCGAGCAATAAAAGAACACGATGATGGACAACTTTTCCCATATCCTTTAGTGGATGCCTGTAAGCAAATCATTTTGATCCAACAACCACTCTAGAGGCACCACTCCCTTTAAGGTACAAGTCAACTTTGACATTCGTATATTTCAAGTTCAAATAGATGCATATGCCATGGATATATGGTTAAATCTATTCGAAGGATATTTTTCAATTCATGAATTTTCCACTAGGGAAAATATTAATTTTGAACTCCTAAAAGTTTCCCCCCATGCCAAGGACTGGTGGGAAACCTAGTGTGAGAAGTCAGGCGAGAGAGAACCCTCATTGTTTTAAATGCCAACCAGTTGGAATTATTTTCGAGATGCCATCGAGAAACAATATTACCCTATTAGGATCTGTGAAGATAAGTAGATAAAGTGGACCACACTATGGTAGGGAAACAACCAAGACGTGCTAGAGTTCACAAATGATTTTCATACCCTTCACATGAAGTTGGGTATCAAGGATTCTGAGTGGCATATGGTACTCAAGTACCATGGCTATCTACACAAATACATCGAGGATGAGATGGAGTTCCTGAAAATCTCTTCACTTATCTTCGCCTATCAATACATTGTCAAGGTTGATCATAAATTTAAATAGAAGAGGCAAGGATTTGGATCTGCAAATCTGAAGCAAGGGAAAGGTGCCCCTAAACTGCTAAACAAAGGATGAATCTAAGGTGGGGTGACCCGGGACAACATGTCGAAGCTGAAAGAAAATAACAACACCATAAATACAAAGAAGGATATAGGAAAATAGTGTGAGTTCCATAAGAGACCCACTCACAACATAAGTGAGTGTCAAGCCAAGCTATCACTAGTGGCCAAGCTAATGGCTTCATATTTAGATACATGTTCCGACTCTGAGTTAGAACTTGAAAAGGGAAATGACAAATGGAATTGAATTATTGATGTGGATCCCAGTGCCATTATTTCCACCACTAAGGTCGAGAACATTGAGCCCGAAGATCTATAAGAAGGGGAGCATCTCTTCGACACATAGATGTTGGTGAACGGGTCTACACTACAGTTCATTGTCAACATCAAAAGCCAAAAGAACCTCATCTAAGCAGAGGTAATTAAGAAGTTGTTCCTACCAACCACACCCCACTTCTAACGATAAACCATCTAGTGACTCTACCAAGGACGAGAGCTCTGCATCAACCAACAATGCCATCTTCCCTACATCATCAAACCCTTCACGGATGAGGTATTGTGTGGCATTTCTCCTATTGAAGTTTGCGATGTATTATTAGGCCAACAATATTTGTGGAATTTCATGTTATTTATGTGTCAAGGCCTCATACTATTATTACTACTTTGGGAAGTAAGTTATACTGAATACAAAAGGTATCCATGCCTACCGCCATCTCTTTGATCTATGCTAAGTAATGTAGTAAGATCATCTCCCAAACTACAAATTTTTGTTTCTTCTTTATTTGTTCTCAAAGTAATGGAATATCATGCCATATCCATGGCCCACCCGAATGGTCTTTTCATGCAAAATAAGTGTGTGGATAAGGTCATGGAAGAATACAAGGACATCTTCTCCTCACCCATAGGGTTACCTTCACACTATCAGGTCAAGCATTCGATCGGTCTGACTCCTAGAGCACCTCTACCTAATTGGTCAATATACTATTTCTCTATTATCGAAAATGAAGAAATTAAGTAGTAGATCCAGGATTTGCTGGAAAAAGGGCACATTCAACCAAGTTCCTCACTTTGTGGGAGCCTCATTGTACTTGTAGAAAAGAAGGATGGGACCTGGGGACTTTTCATTGATTATCAGGCACTAAATAATATGATGGTCAGAAATAGGTATCCAATCCCATGGATTGTTGACCTTCCTAACCATCTCATAGGGGAAGAGTATTTCAACAAAATTTATTTAAAGTATGATTATCACTAGATTCCAATATAACCCACATATGTAAGGAACACCACCCTCAAATCCAAGGAGGGTGTTTTTTAGTGGTTCGTCATGCATTTCGGTTTAAAAAATTGCCTTGCAACTTTTATGAGGTTGATGGATGACAACTTGTGGACCATTACCAACTCGTTCATGGTTTTATATCTCGATGAAATGCTAATGTTCACCAAGATTTAGGAAGAGCACTTGCAACACATTCGGTGGGTCCTTCAAATCCCATGACAACACAAACTATGTGCCGACTTGGAGAAATGCACCTTCGGCATGGGATAGGTAAAATATTTGGGTTACATCATTAATGAGAAAGGCCTCCATGTGGATCCAACTAAGATACAATTCATTTGGGATTAACCAACCTCAACCACTCTAATAGAGGTTCACATAATTTTGGGCCTTGTCAATTTTTATTCGAGGTTTGTGTTAGGATTATCTCATATGACTTCGCCCTTAAGTCAAGTTACCAAGTGTGGAGTGAAAGAAAAGTTTTTTTGGTCTGAATCCCAACAAAAGGTGTTTGTTGATATGAAGCTTCACCTCTACTCTGCACTAGTCCTCACATTGCTAGACTTGCAACAACCATTTAAAATTGAAACGGACACCTTTGACTATGATATTAGTGAAGTTCTCACCCGACAAGGGCATCTGGTGACCTATCATAGTGAGACACTTTTTGAAACAATTTGTAAATAGCCCACCTATGATAAAGAGATGTATTCCATCATGTAGACTTGTTGACAATAGAACCATTACACTTTGGGGAAGTTGACAATCATCCACACAAACCACTGACTCATGCAGT
The DNA here is from genome assembly GCA_000404065.3 of Pinus taeda. Lineage (NCBI taxonomy): Eukaryota > Viridiplantae > Streptophyta > Pinopsida > Pinales > Pinaceae > Pinus > Pinus taeda. The sequence continues at coordinate 20,086 of APFE031139709.1, forward strand.
TTATACAAACCTAAGGGAAGTTGCAAAATGATTTCCACCAAAAGCAGTCTACATATATGAAACGATTCCATTTGAATATCAAATATAAGAAGGGTAGCACTTATCATGCTACAAATTGTCTTAGTCAACCACTGGTTGCACCATTGACCACTATTCTCAACTCTTGTGGCCATGAGACCTCTAGATGAGAGAAACTATATAAAAAAGATTTAGAGTTCTCAACCACACACCAAATTATAGTGGATGGAAAGAAAATTCTAGACTTCCACCTCAAGGATGCATTATTATTCCACCTGAACCACCTCTGCAATCCATAGAGCGAGCAAGACAAGCTGATCTAGGAGGCGCACTATAGTTAGGTCGTAGGACATTTTGGTGTGGAGAAAATTGTGCTCGTACAATAGAAGTATCTTTATTGGCTAAATATCTGACATGAAATTGGAAAAGACATCATATCATGAATTACCCATGCCATAACCAAGCCAACTATTAAGAAGCAGCGCTTGTATACTCCTTTGCCTACTCCTTGCACATTGGAATTATGACTGATGTGTTGTCCTTGATGGAAACCTACTTGATGAGTTGTCTTTTGATGGAAACCTACTTGATGAATATGTCAACAGGATGTGTCAACATGTGACAGAGAATTTGATCAAAAGCATAGCAGTTCAGAGGTAGAGTAATGACAAAGTTGAAATTTCAAGAAGTATATGTGGGTTTTGTTAAGAAAAACTATGTACACACGCGAGTATGAAGAAGGAAAGACGTGTATTGTTTCCACGCCATGGTATTCTAAATACCAAGGGTACTTACCATGGTATTGAGCCCAAGAATGAATATTTGATCCCGTCTACGAATACCATCTGAATTAGTATGGTTTTGACTAGTGGTACTGTATAAGGGCTAAGCTATATAAGGAGATCAAGATCAAAGTGGTAAAGGTGTGAAAGTGATGAATATTTTTTGAAAAGTTAGATCTGAAGAAAATATGCATATAATGGGTTCTTGATGTTTTCCTTGATCTAAAATTATGTATGCACCTAGGAATTTGATGATGGATCAGATCCAATAGATTTGAGATCAAAATATTGATTATGAGGAGATTTTATTTGTGTTGATCGTGACTTGATGCGTGATTTTTCTGTGTATACAGAGATCTAGGTATGTTTGAAGTTTTGTGTTGCAGCAAAGGTTTGAGTCATAAATTGCAGATCTTTATGTGGGTTTTATAACTTGAAATATGTGTATACATGTTGGTTTGATTATGGTAAGTTGCATATATATTTTGATCTATATGCGGGTATGTTTACTAAAAAGTGCGTATACATATGGATATTCCTTGAGGAAAGCACATACAACAAGTAGGGTTTTGATGAAAAGGATTTATGATCATCTTAATTAGTCTTGTTGTGTTTTTGTTCTCTGTCAATCAAGTCTTCTTGATGATTTGGGCTTAAGAAATGAATTTTTCATTATGAAATAACTGATTGAAGAATGTTGAATATACTTGTTGTTTGTGATTGAAGTTGACTGAAGGTTTTGTGGTTGTTTCAAAATGATGTAGTGGATTTTAGTATAATTCAGTATTTCTTTTCGAATGACAGTGGTTCAGTTTTCATAATTAATTGTTTTAAGATTGGTATGCAGGTATGCTTCATGGAAAGCACATACACACACGGGTTTTCTACTATAAAGTAGCATCTATTTTTTAATATATGGATGATTAGGGTTTGCAATAACACGATTTGGTTTTTTTGATGTGCAGTACGTTGACCGGTATTTTTGTTATAGTGTTGTGACTATTCTGGTTGTTTAAGTTGATTTATTTGGCTTTCAGTTGATTCAATGACTTGTTTCCAATGATTGGTTGGTTCTGTTGACTATTATGGTTGTTTAAGTTGATTTATTTGTCTTTTAGTTGATTCAATGATTTGTTTCCAATGATTTGTTGGTTCTATTGGTTTAGTGATTGGTTGGTTCAATGGTTGAGTTACAATGATAAATTTTTAATTTTTATGATTGGTTTTGGGCTTAAATTTTGGTAGTGGGTCCAGTCTAAAAATTTGATGAAATGTGGCCTACAAGTTGTGATGTGTTCTAGCAAGTGGATCTAGTATTAAAATTTATGAAACATGGTCCCTGAAAGGTTTGATGGTTGGAGCCTTCAATGAGGGAATTGAAGCTTCCTTCTAGTGGTAGTTGGTAAATCAGATTAGGGGGTTGAATCTCTCTTCGAGTGGGTGTTGGTAAATGTGACTAGGGGGTTGGAGCTCCCTTCCAGTGGGTGTTGGAGAATGAACAAAGCTTGTAGCCTTCTTCAAGTGGGTTCTTGCGTGCTAGTATGAGTCTACGCCAATACAAAATTATAAGAAGTTTTTATTTATATTAAAAATAAGATAGAGGTGACAACAACAGTGGTTTTTTCTCACATTGAGTTTCCACCTTAGATCCTAGTGTTCATGTGTGTTGATTATGTGTGATGGTTTATTTTTTTCTTACTGCACATGATGACCATTTATATAATGTTGAATGAAGTACTGATGCATTAGATTAAGATAAGCTGAAGGAATTAACTAAAAAATATGTTTTAATGAATATACGATAGTTGTATAAATAACAGTCGCATACACACATGAGTTGCCTTTAGTAAAGTCACGTATAGAAATAATGATATGAAATTGAAAAGTTTAGCAGTTTGAAAATACTTATTCACACCCCTCTCAGAATTTTTCCCAGCAATTGGAGTCAGATCAGGTCCTTCAGAATATTGATCACTTCAAGGAGATTCTTCAAGATGAGTAGCCACAAAGGAGTATTTTTCATCAGCCCTCCTATATTTAATGGAACTAACTTTTCCTTTTGTAAAGTTAGGATGACAACATACTTGTAGGCACTAGGAGCTGAAGTATGGGAAGTCATTGAAAGTGGATATCAGTATCCAACCTATATTCCTTCAGATACTACAGGAAAGAAACAGCATGAAACCAATGCAAAAGTTGTAAATTCCATCTTGGGAAGTTTGTTCGAGTCTGATTTTGTGAAGGTAATGCAACTGAATGCAGCAAAGGGAGTGCAGGATAAGATTATCCAAAGTTATGAGGGCGACACCAAGGTAAAAAGTGCTAAACTTCAAACATTTTGATTACAATATGAGACATTGAAAATTCATAATGATGAAAGAATTGCAACATTTTTTCTTAGGGTAAATGAAATTTTTAATTCCATGAGAAATATTGGTGAAAAAATAAAAGATGCTACTAACATTGAAAATATTTTGAGATCTCTAACTTCGAAGTTTGACTCCAAAGTATTTACTGTTGAAGAAATGTGGAATCTAAAAGGTCTCACACTTGATCATCTCCATGGAATACTGAAACATTTGAGATGAGGAAAGGTGGTCCTTTAGACATGAGAGAAGTAGCGTTCAAAGCTACGGTAAAAGGAACATAAAAGGAGGAATCAAATTATGTATCAGAAAAAGAAGAGGCAAACTTCGTAAAGAAACTCTTGTGGGTACTAGACAATTCAGAGGTAGGATTCCTTTCAAATGTTTTTCTTGTGGTATAGTTGGTCATTATGTTTCTAAGTGTCCCTATCGAGAAAATTAGGAGAAAGGAAAGAAACTGCAAAAATAAATAGGAAGAGATTTGAAAACAATAGAAGTTTCTATACACATGAAGACAGTGATGATCTTTCAGATGGTGAAGAAGGTCAGTCTGATCTAGATTGTCACTTACTTATGGCATTTGAAGATAAAAGTAGTAATGAGTTTGATGGCCTAGAAGAAAAGGGTACTTTTATTGAAAACTTTGCTAGGAATATATCATATGGAGTAATAGTTACAGATGTGAGAAAATATTCAAGTTTGGGAGCAACACACTTTTTATTGATCAAGAATAAAGAAGATGAAGCATCATTACTCATGGGTCTTTATTAAAAATTTGATCCATTGTCTTTTCTATGAAACCATGATAATGACGATGATAGTGAAATCACTAAGCTCGCACTTATGCGTAAAAGTGAAAGAAGGCACTCTAAAGAGAAAATAGATTAAAAAACTATGCCTCTAGAAGTGACATATCAAGGCAAGTTATGATCAATCGACAATGCAAATATACCTATGCTAATCAAATATAATTATCAACAATGGAAAGAAAATATGAGGTATAATCTAATTAATATCAAAGTCTGACATCTAGTTTGCAATGGTTACACCATGTTTCCTACATCACACAAGGAAGTGCAAAATAATAGTAAGGCTTTGAGTAACATCTTTTGTAGCATATCTGATTCAATATTGAATAAGGTTATGCATTATACTACTATAAAGGAAGTGTGGGATAAGCTACAAGAAATACATGAAGAAGTCCCAAAGGAAGATTTCTTAGGTAATCCTATATCTAACAATGTTTTCAAAACTTGATCTTGCTTTGAAAAATATTGTTAATCTTAAAGATAAGTTGCAATATTATGTTAACAAGGATCATGCTAGTATGGTGTCTAACCAATATTGTGAAGATCTTGAAGTTAAGTTTGTATCTCTAAAAGTGGATCTTGAAATATAAAATAAGTGAAATGAAGAACTACTTCAAGAATTTGAAGAAAAATAACAGGGGCTGAGAGAAGATATTCTCAAATTAAAACAAAAAATGAAGGAAGGAAGGTTGAAGAAATTATGAAGAAACAATATCTAGAAAAGGAAAAGAAATATTAAAGTTGAGGTAAACATCCTAAAGGGTACATTACAAGAAAAAGATAAACATTTTCAATTCCAAGATAGTACTAAGATTTTGAATAATATTCTCAGTAGTCAAAGGTCTCTTGCCATCAAATCTATTCTTGGTTTTCATGAAACTGTTAAAGGAGAATCTAATTCACAAGTCGAGGCAACGAATTCTCATGAAAAATCAGAAATGTTCAACAAAATGATAAGAAGTCAACCTCGTCAACAACCAAGGAAAGAAAATTTTCCAAGGAATTCATTTACTCCTAACTAGAGAAGCATTAATCGATTTTCTGCTTTGATCGATAATGTTGAATTTTCTATATGTCATAATTATGGTCACGTTGCAGCCAATTGTATAAGAAGAATTTTTCAAGCTAATAATTGCCTCATAGAAATATCATCAGCTTCAAGGTAATCTAAGGGATATTGTTTTTGTTGCAATATGTTTGGTCACAAAGCGATTGATTGTAATAGAAGGAATATGAAACATATAAGATTCTATGCTTGTAACAAGTTTGGGCATGTAGAAAAAGAATACAGAAACACATCTATGGATCATCGTAGAAAACATGGTGAGCAACCAGAAAATAATGTTAGAAGACCTTAAAAAGATGGATCCACCAACATTTCTCATAATCAGCGGGAAAAAGAAGAACATATAAGGTGTCGTCCTGCACTCTATGCATTTAAATATGAAGATGAATGGTACATAGATAGTGGATGCCCTAATAACATGACTAGAGATAAGATAAAAATGGAGTCTCTCAGGAAAAGCCAACATGGTAATGTTATAATTAGAACTAATGTTTTAGAAAACATTCTAAGACAAGGTAAAACTAGAGGAGAAGTTGATGCTTTATTAGTTCAAGGGCTAAAGTAAAATATTCTAAGTGTAGGTCAAATGGAAGATAGGTGAAATATAATTGTGTTTACATCAACGAAGTGCAAGGTTATGAATGAATTAACTAGAAAAGTCATAGCAAGAGGATATAGAAATCCAAAAAAATTATATGTATTTGAGGAACGGAATTCTCATAAATATGAGAAAGATTCAAACTCAGAGTAAACGAAGATGGTCTATTGCAGTCCCTTATTCATAAATGAATATTTCTAACAGTGACTGCATAAGTGGTGAGAGGTACTTGACCTCATGAAAGTAGAACATGATTATCAGGTACTCAGAACCAGTGATGTGAAACGTCAGGGAAGTAATACATGTTTGTCTTGATAATGATTCCCATGGTTGTTTTTAATTTCATGTTGCTTATACTACAGATAGTTCCTCTGGTGTAGTAACAATGCACAGGTACATACATAATAGACTTAGGGGGAGCTGAAGGTGTGAAATTTTAATATTTCACTTTCTGTACACGGATCCTATAAAGAAAAGTCGCGTGTATATGCAATTTCTAAACTAAGCAGTTGTGTATATCCTAGTATGATGAAGAAACAATGGGGTAGACTCAGGAAAATGGTTTGATATTCTTCAATCAATTATCTTTTGGCTTTCCTATTATGATGGTTCATAATTACAGTCTTTTGTTGATATTAAGAAGTGCTTTTGGCCTTTATAATTTGTCGATACCTTGATTGATGACTAGTTGATGAAGATACGTTGATGATTCTTAATAATATATGAGATGATATGATTAGGTTTGGCAGTGAATAGTTTTCACAGGTTCAGGGGGAGTATTTTTTATGCTTCTAATAGTGCATTGTTGTCATTATGTTTTTGATGTTGCTTATGTTGTTGAAGTTCTTGATCATGATATCTTCTTGAGTTGCATATTGGTGAAATAAGTTCTTGATGAAGTGGTGTTAGTGTAATAATTCTTCTTTGTATGAAGAATGATGTTGCTAAAAAATGGTTATTATGCTACTGCTACATATGGTGGATGACACTTGGAATCATGGAATTTTTAATGATGATGAACAATGATGTTACACTGCCTGATCTTACTTTATGATGATATGCTTGTTATTGTTTTTGCATACCTGGTCACAGGTTGATGATATTTAATCTACATTGCCTTATCTTGCGAAATGATAATGGAAATGTACAAGTTGTTGTTCTTGGTGTTGTTGACAGATGCTTATGGTGCAGATCATATGTGGTGTATGATAGTTACTAATGACTATCATAGTCCTATTGAGGTCTTTATCTTGGTTATAAATTTCATATCTATCATTTGATGTAAAGGTGATGTAAATACCTATGATGTAATCATTTTTAAAATCAGTCATGTATGGACTATTGTGATCAAGTCTTTTTAGTCATGTGATGTAATTTGTAACCCCCACTATGGTTGGGTGGTTGATGTAATAATGAATTTAAATATTTAACCCCACTGTGTTGGGTATAGGGAAGGCCATACATAGTTGAGTCATAAAGTCATGTGCTTCATTGTATATTTCATCATGTGCTAAGAGGGAGCATGAATAGTATTTAGTGTTCATACTCAAAAGTTCAGATCTACAACACTCAAGAGAGAAGTCTTCATTCAATATTGGTCAACCCTTTGTCCTTGATGTCAAAGGGGGAGAATAACTTGGCGTTTGAAAATATTAGTCCTTAGCTTGATTTGTTTTACAGGTATCTATAGGTTGTGGTGGCTAAACATCAAAGTGGTTGTCATCAAGTCTAAAAGGGGAGATTGTTGGAATTATGACTAATGTGTTGTCCTTGATGCGAACCTACTTGATGAGTTGTCCTTTGAAGAAAACCTACCTGATGAACATGTCAATAGGATGTGTCTACATGTGATGGAGAATTTGATCAAAGGCATATTATTTCAGAGGCAGAGGAATGATTAAATTGGAATTTCAAGAAGCATATTCAGGTTCTATTAAGGAAAACCACGTACACACACAGGTGTGAAGAATGAAAGACACGTACATTTTATGCAGCATGGTATTCTAAATACCAAAGGTACTTACCATGGTATTTTCCTGTGGTATTGATCCCAAAAATGGATATTCGATCCCGTCTAAGAATACCATTAGCATTAGTATGGCTTTGACTTGTCGTATTGGATAAGGGATAAGCTATATAAGGAGATGAAGATCAAAGTGGTAAAGGTGTGCAAGTGATGGATATTTATAAATAGTTATATATGAAGGAAATATGCATATAATGGGTTGTTGACATTTTTCTTGATCTAAAACTAAGTATGCACCCGAGAATTTGATGATGGATCAGATCCAATAGATTTGAGATGACAATCTTGATTACGAGGATATTTCATCTATTTTGATAGTGAATTGATGCATGATTTTTCTATGTATGTCTAGATCTGGGTATGTCTGAATGTTTTGTGTTACAACAAAGGTTTGAGTCAAAAATTGCAGATATGTATGTGGGGTTTATAACCTGAAAGATGCGTATACATGTGGGTTTTATTCTAGTAAGTCCTGTATATATCCTAATCTATACGCAAGTCTGTTTCCTAAAAAGCACATATACACGTGGATATTTTAATGAAAGAGCATATAAAACGCATGGTTTTGATGAAAAGGATTTTTGATTAGTTTAATCAGTCTTGTTGCATTTCTATTATCTATCAATGAAGTCTTACTAATGATTTGGGCTTATACAATTATGTTTTGATTATGAAATAACTAATTGAAAAATGTTGAAGATACTTGTTGTTTGTGACTAAAGTTCAGTAAAGGTTTTGTGGTTGTTTCATAATGACGCAGTGGATCTGAGTATGGTTTAGTATTTATTTCAGAATGACAATGGTTCAATTTTAGGAATTAAGTGGTTTAAGATCTGTAAATAAGTATGCTTCATGGAAAGCGTGTACACACGCGGGTTTACTACTGTAAAGTAGCAAATATATTTTAATGTATGGTTGATCAGGGTTTTCTGTAACAAAATCTAGTTTATGTGATATGTAGTATGTTTATTGATATTCTGGTTATAGTGTTCTCACTGTTCTAGTTGTCTAAATTGATTTATTTTTGTTTCTGTTGATTCAATTGATTGAGTAATTAATGTTGGTGTTCAAATATAACTCGTGAAACACACCCAATTCCACATTAATTGTCAACCGAGGGCTCTATGAGTATTTCAAGGCTATCATGTAAAGTATATGTAGGCTACAGTTTCCCTACCCAGTACTGAACATTCAACTATAAACATAACAATGTGTAATAGCAAGTGATAATTGTAACAACAAATAAGAGTAATAGTAGTAATGACTATAAAAACAACATGAGTAACAAAAAAGTAGACTCACTGAAACACATTAATAATCATTCACGTGGAAAATAAATTAACTAAAATAAACATATGCACACATCTATCCAATAAAACTTGGTTAGGAGAGTGGGCCCAACTCCCTCATCAGGGCTATGGCAAGATCACAAAGTCATAAAATCCTTAGAAGATCAAAATTTCATTAATCAAGAGGATAATATATGTATGATGTTATAGACTCAAAGTTAACGTAATTCCTTGCAATCTTAACTATCAACTTTCACATCCCTGTAACTCTACTTATATGATTTTTTAACACTAACAGATCCTAGAATTACGGTAGTTGTCTGCCTACAATTACGCAGTGGTTCCTTAAGAGAAACAAAATATAAAGATAACAATGTGTTTTTTTAATGATTGATTCACTGTTGTAGTTGATTTCTTAAGATAGCGCTTCTAGTTGGATTGTCACCATTGTAGAACCACGGTCTTGATCATACTTCCTCCAAAACTACAATAATAATCAAATTAACAAGCCACTTAGGCAAAAATCCCCTATGACTATTCTTCATTGATTAATGATTCATAACGACATGACAAGAGGTATACCTGTGTGGTTTAGAATGTAAATTGATGAAAAATGGGGTAAAATGGATATAGGAAATAAGGTAAAATGGTGGGTAAAAACATGCAAATTCGGCAACCAACATCTCCCCCCAAGTAGTCTTTCTACATGTCCTCTTGTAAACTGTCACCTACATAGATCAGGGTTGGAGTTGCAATGATTAGCATGAAGTTGTGCGAGACCACATTTTGCAGCCAATTCTATCCCTGAAGCCTTATATCCATCTAACTCGAGGGATTCCTTCCACCAATCCTCGTTGAACTCGTAAGTTGAAGTATACCGATCGACTGGCAACTAGATAATGGGGAATCAAAACCTCAAACCCATCCATCAGACCTCACAAAGCTGCATACATGCAATATACCGAGGTACCCTGTTTAAAGATTGAGTAAAATTTGGGGCCCCAAAAGGTTCACGTATCGTGATGCTGATGAAGAGAGCGTCCACCATTTTTGGTAGCTATCTCGGGCCTCCTCTTGACAAGTAAAAATTTGTTTGTGAATATGTCAATGCACCATTTCTGGGTTTCCAGCATCTACTCGTTCTGTCCTTCGATCTCTAAGATGGTTTGGTGTTTGTTATAAACATTCAAAAACTGACAATTCTCCATCCAAAGGACAAGTGGCATGTTTTCTTGCTTCTCTTCAAAAGTGTCGAAGGCCTTCTTCCATTTAATTTGATTAACTTTGTCGGAGGTAAAGGCTCTCAATTGAATGTCTCCCACTTATGGAACTAGGTTAAATAACTGATAATTTCCCAAAACGTAATCATGCATATAGAGTTCACACATCAACTATTGATCCAGAATATTGTGGCTTCTCAAGATGCACAAAAATTGCATTGAGTCTTCTATGTGATGGTTGATTTCCTTGATGACACTTTCCAAAAAAAAGAATAGATATTGTTCATGAAGGAATATATCATAGCTATGGTCAAGGGGTTAGCAAGCCATTACCTATCGTGCCAAAGAAAACATTTATTCCTTATTAGCCTTCATTAGTTGCACCTGCCCTTCTAGTTCCTTGATTTTCTTCTGCTGCTTTTCCTACTTCCATTCCTCTTTCTTCAATTTCTCCACTTAATCGGCAACGATTTTCCTAGCTTTCTCACAAACTCCCTTCACTCCTTCCTAGTGGGC
>APFE031139723.1:0-23977 GCA_000404065.3 Pinus taeda
AAATAAATAGAATCAAAATTTACTATTTAGAAATTAGAATGTGATATGCTTGGTCTTGATTCTTGAATATTCAATGTTCATTGTTCATGTACAACTTACAAGCACATAAGAAAATAACTAAAGTCTAATCTTATTGATTTCCTCTGCCCCTCTTGTGAGAAAATGCCACAGCTTTCCCTTTCCCTCTAGATGTAGATGCTGGTGTTGATGGAGTTGGTAGTGGAGTTTGCTATGCTCTAGAAGCTGAAGAACTAGAAGTAGGAGCTATAGGAGGTAGACCACGTCCTCTACTGGTGGCAGGGGTAGCCCGGGCAGGTGGTGTCACCTGGAAACATTACAATCTCCCAATCCTGAAATCCTGCAAAACTGATAAGTTTGCTGCATTTTGAATGAAATCTAAAATTCTACTTTCTCCATATGAAATCCAATGAGGCCAGAACCACTCTCAAACATCCTGAGTCATTTCATGGTAATGTTAAAAATTTAAGTAAAAGTGACATTCGCCTTAAGGAGAATGTCACTTTTACTTTAAGAATTTAACATTACCATGAATAGCATATCAATACGAGGGCCTAGACTTGATCATTAAGCTGTCCCACTCAAAAATTATTTGTTTCTTTCAAAAAAAAATTGCAGCTTATGCAGGCAACGTTTTCTATCAACGGAATACGCGTTTTCCAGATGCAGGACATGACGAAAACTGGCGAATACATTTTACATTTTACAGGACACAATGAAAAACGTTTTCGACACGTTTTAGGGCCGTTCTCGTGTCCGGCACGTAAAATACAGGACACGGGACCTTGGAGGACGTGTCCTGTGACTTAGCTCGTAAATAATATTAAGTAGTAATTATGTTAGTCATGTCTTAATGTAATAAAGTGGTCCTATAAGACTTGTAGTAGAGAACTTGTATTCTCGTAAGACATTAAATATTGACATTTACAATTAAGGATAATAAGCAAGTAAAATTCTTTCTCGTTTTGTCTATCTTCTCTCTATGCAAGTATTCTACTATTGTGTATGTGCATTACCTAAAAGTGTTTGGAACTTGCTTCACAAGTATAGTTTGCGCTCTTTTCTCAAAAGGCTAGACTTTGGTTGCAGTAAATAGTATGTTATCAAACCACATTACTCTCCATCACTCCATTAAGCAGGGTTGCCCCTTGAACCCTTATTTGTAAGTATTGGTAAATTGATGCACTTCGATATTTATTTGAAGAAACTAATACACAGGGCCATATCAACGACATTAGAATAATTGCAGATAGGGAAGTACTTAACAATTATTTTGTAGATGATTCCATATGCAGAACGTGCCTTAATCTTGGTTTAGTAGGGACCACTTTGTCTTGTCCTCAAACTTACTGTATTGCTAAAGGTGCAGTCAATAATGACCATAAAGTTGAATCCTAGATTGTTGGTACCAAAGATCTTCCATATTGGATACCTTGGGCTTGGAAGCATGTTTACCAAGGGGAAATTGTAAGATATCGAAGAACACCTTCCAAAATTGGGCTATCCTCTTCTTCCATGTGGAAATGGGACCTGGAAAAATTACAATTTAAACTTCATCTATGACAATTTGTTGGTAAGCTTAATGTTATTGGGTTCTTGGACAGTTTTGTTAAGGCTAGTAAGTATTCAGTTTTGGTCAGTGCAAGCAGCATTATAGCATGTTTATGTGAATGTTAAGTCAGGCTTTTTGTAAAGAAAAAGGTCTGTCTTAGCAAGGTAAAGGTCAGATTCTGAAGTTTTTTGTCCAGTCCCTTTGGGACATCAAAATGTAGATTCATAAGCATGATTATAAAGATTCTTTTCTATGGGAAAAATGCTTATTGTTATTGACTTATTTTCAAGATCCTACAAGCGAGACATGTATATTATGTTTCTTTTTGGTTTTCGAACCAGACTCAATTTGCTAAATTGGAGAAGATATTAAGATCATTTCCTTGGCCAAATTATGGAGGAGAACAACATCTTACCATGGTCCCCTGGCATCTTTGCATCATACAAACATCAGAGGGTGGTTTGGGACTTACTGACATTTTTGCTCACAGCAAAGTGAGCAGTTAGTAGTATTGTGAGAGAAGACCTGTGGAAGTGTTTACTTGTTCAAAAGATCATGCAAGCGAGCCACACCATCAAAATTCAAGGTCAATTTGATCTACGTGACATTGTTGTTGCTCCACATCTTTTCAATATCCAAGGTTCAATTGTCCTCGAGAGCATTTGGAAGCCTAGACATATGTTGCTAAACGGCTTTCCTAGGATTTTGCAGGCAATAAAAGCATTGGGACATTCATCTTCACCCTGCAACCTCCTGTGCCTACAGAAATATATTCAAGTCCCTCAACGAAGTGCAACCCCGGAGGCACATGGGAAAGTTGCCCATAATCACCATAACAACACTTCCTATAATTTTAAGCCAATTCTTTTATGACAGAAGGGGCGGAACCATAGAAAAGAATGTTTAATACATTCTTTAGAAATAAAGGAACAGTGGACTACCAATACCAGTGTCTATCCAATTGGGTGATGGAGTCAAGATCAAAGGGCAAAAGTGTTTGAATATTATTGAGAATACATATTTAAGCCATTCACTAATGTGCATAATTAGTCCAAAACAAATCTTCAAATTATGTAGGAATATGTGACAGCCCTTGTACAAGATGCACCATAACAAGATTCACAACCATGAAATTATAGCCAAGAGTAACATGCAACCATTGAACAAAGAAAGAACAGCCATACTATGAAAACCAAGATGAAGTAGAGAAAGTAAGACAGACTTCTTATTCAACAAATACCCAAGAACACATTATTCTTCAAATCTGATTGCACAACAAGATCTAAAACAAGGTGAACAGCCCTAACTAGAGAATTACAGAAGTAAATATCCTTCAATAATACATGATTACATCAAGGTTTAGAGAGAGTTTACAGCCTCTACCCTAATATTTTCTTATGTTACAACCTTGACCTTCTCCAAATATTATTTCAGCAGCAAAAGTCATGGCAATCCTTCCATAAAACCTAATCATCCATCAAAAGAAAAGAGAGATAAAAAAAAAACTTCGTATGAGCTTGTTCCTTGACTTCTTCCTCCCAGAAGATATTCAACTAAGCTTGAAGGGGAACTCCCAACTTCAACCATGCCTATACGAAATGAATTTCTCCTCTTTTTATATCCTTTGACTGAGACCCCAATTCATAAAATAATATTTCATTTTAGAAGGCCCTAAAATCTTCCTTGAGTTTGTCTTTTGAGTGAATAAAATATCCATGTTGGCACTTGACATCTTTCTATTTCATGATATCATTTTAAAACATGCATTTATTATTCATTTGAGGGTTTGGCCATGTCAATAACGCCACATGTTATCTCCTCCTAAAACGATATTTCCTTCAAACATGTAGATAATGCCTTGAACAAAGTGTTCTCGCCCAAAAACCCTCCTCCAAGAAACACGCCTCCAAATATGTGGAGAGGGCCTTGAACAATGTGTATTTAGCCCCAGATATGTCAAAAGGTTATATATGCCTCCAAATATGTGAAAATAAATTATATGATGTGTCCTTACCCCAAAAAGTGTGAAATTTTGTCTATTGCAGCTACTGAAAATTAGTTTCTAGCTGAAAATTTAAATATGCAGTTTATTTGCTACCACAAACAACAAATAAAATCACAATTGCAATTTTCACCATAAAAATAGTGCGGAAAATAAAACACTGGAAACTGAGAAATTCTAGCGCACAACAATTTTGACACAATTATTTTTGGACAATTGTCCACGGAAAAACTCAATGCGGGAAAACCGGTGCAGCAGATGAGGGTTTTATTATTAATCTTCAGCAGCAATTCTGAGTACAATAATGAACTAGCAATCTAATCTGAGGAAAATACTGCCAAAAATATTGTGAGAATTTTTTCTCACCCCACATGGCCTCCGAAGCTTCCTTCCTAGCCTTTGCGTTGAGCTCCCTGCGTCACTCTCAGCACAGAGCTTACGCTGGCCCTCTGGAAATTTCAGCCTTCCTTCCTTTGCCTCTCCCGGGAACTGGAAATCTTCCTCCCGAAATGTTGTTGCCCTCCTCTTCCATCTACCACTCACCCTCTGGCTTTATCCTCTTATGAGTTGCTGCTTCTGAGAAAATCAAACTGCCTGGGCAACTAAGTATTTTCACTGGATGATCTCTCTATCACCACATCGACTTCTTCTTGTAATCCACTGTTGGAGCACCAACGGCGAAGATTAAAACTTAATCAATGGCTAGGATCATCTCTGGTTCGATCTATGTGAGTTTCTAGATGATTCACGCCTTGACTTCATTAACATTGATTAATTAACCAATTTTCCTAAGTTTAAACTTAGGAAACATTAAGAAAAAATTGGTTAATAATTTAATTAAGTCATTTCTAGGCAAAATTTCCATAAATGATTTATGGGTTTATCTCATGTACTCTAGCCTCTCCACCAAATTTCAAGGCTAGAACACATATAATGCTACAAAAACTAACAAAAAGTTCTAATCAAAGGGGAAAAAAGACCTCCAAACCTATGTTACTAGATCCGTCAGCCTTGGGGGCTAGATTCGTGGATCCCCGGATCGGATCTCAATTCGCTTGAATCCGCCTAGGAACCGGTTTAAAAATGTTTCCTTGACCATAACACAAATCCCGATATTTAAACTGCGGTTCATGTGATTTTTAGTTTTTTATAATACAAATGAAAGTCTTTCTCTGTTTGTATTCGTTGAATTCCAGTCCATTTGTTCACAAGAGAAATTCTTCCCCAATTAATACCTACCTTAAAACCTGGCTTGTAAATGGATCTGTTGTGTTGCTTGTACCCACCACTGTGGGGTACCCTCATTGGGTCCTACCGACACCAATAGAACATAACAATATTGGACAAATAAAGTGTTAAAACTCTGGTTCAGGCTTCAGCGCTATAACCCATCTTTGTTGATTTCATGTTCATTGTATTAAACACATTCAGCACTATAACCAAACATTGATGTTTTCTTTCCATCGCACAGCATAAGTTAGAAATACTATTGGTATAAAAAAATCAGGGTCAACCATTCGTTGAAACGTGGGGACATTTGATGGAGAAAAAATAAAAATAAAAAATAATGTTTTGGAGATTATTCATGAGGACAAATGTCGCAACTCAACTTCTAGGAATAGCAACGAAGGGTAGTATTAATAACTATATAGTTTATAAACATATTAAAATATTAGTATAGATATCCTATAAAATAAATAAATTTATAATACTATAGGATTAAATAAAGAAAAATAGAATCTATCTCTTCCCTGAGTTTGACCGAGAGTTAAATGACCAACCTAATGTTCAACCCAGCGAAGACACAACCATTAGCGCACTCAACAGCTAATCACGTCTTTGTTAATGGTTAAGATGGCAAGTGGAGAATGACTCCACATTAAGTCCACTTTGTTGTTTCGTGGCTCGTGAACTCTCCCATTTGTTTTAGACATCTCGCATGACCCCACATTATATATATTAATTAAACTTTATTATATTTTAAAGTTACCTTTTATATTTATATTTATACCGTTCAAAATTATATAACTTAAAATTATTATAAACTTGTCTTTTTAAAAATTATAATTTAAAATTAAGTTCTAAAAATATATTATAAATTTATATGTTGCAGGATAAATAGAAATATTTAAAATTTATTATATTTATAAAATTAATATATTAATTTATTGTATCATATATTAAAATATATATTAATATTATATATGTTATAGGATTAAAAATTTGTATTTTTACAATTTATAAGTTTTTTGGACTAGCTATTGTTTATCTTCTCCGAAAGTAAGTAAAAATATTAATGGCTCAAGGTCTAGAGGCATCTTGCAAGTTTGGAAGTCATCCTTATTACAAACCACACACAACTTACAAGTTATTTTTAGGTGGTCAATTTTGTCTACACATAATGATGTAGCGACATGTTGAGGTCTTCAGATTGTATCAACAGAGGTTAGACTAGTGACCATAAATATTGTAGCCTTTTCCCTACCATGGAAAATATTTATATACTATATATACCCGGTGTTTCCCCGTCGTATCCGGATCTTGGCTTTTAAAAAATTTGACAAATTCGTATCCGAATCTGCATCCGGAGCCATATCCATATCCGAATCTTGGTAACTAAGCTCCAAACACATGGAATACACCTCGAATATTGTGTAAAGACTCATAAAGTCATTTAAATTTTAATATGATTTAAATACCCTCTTGCACAAAGTGTTCCTCTTAAAGGGTATATATTCATGATCAAGCAACCAAATGTTGTTCTTTTTGCCCATGGATTAGGATGCTCCACATCAAATGACTCTCATCTGACCATCTAAATGACTTTGATGCCACATCATCATTAAAGCAAGGTTTTCCTTCTTTAACTTATTTTTACAATTGTCATGCCTTGGGATTCCTCCAAAGTAGGGCATTTTGCTCCTTTGGGCATAGTCTTGACATAGGCCATGCTTTGAACCTCCTATAATGTAAGGCATTCCTCTTTTGGGGTTGTGTCTAATCCTTACCTTGCCATAAATCATACTTTGGACACTTCTTAAGGGAAGGTGTTCATCCTCTTGGGTTTGGTTGCTTGCTCGCATCCTCCATCTACATGGTTTACAATCTTGGGTGCAATTAAGGAATGATGCTCATCATCAACAAGGCCATCAAAAATAGTGTAAGCCATGTAACCTTACCTTCAAAATGGTGTCAAGTGCATTCAAATAGAAATAGTCTAATAGATTTCAAAATCGGTCAATCTGAACCAGAAACCAGTGAAACCATCCAATCAAATAGGCCCAGGTAACAAACCGATAGAAAACGCAATTGAAGGGTTGATTTGTACCGCTTAGGTATCAAACCGACCAATTTGGCACATAGCCCGTACAAACCGGCCCGATTAGATCTCACATTTGTGGGGGAGTTCAAGACCACCGATGGTGTTTTTTCAGGTGGTTTTGGAGGAAACCCAGGGTTGTTTTACTTCCAATATAGTTTCCTTTGGCCATAAAACCAAACCTCCCCCTCGTAAACCCTAAGCCTAAACAAAAAACGTTACTCTACCTTAACAATGTTAACAATTGATGGTAATGTTAAATTCTTAAAGTAAAAGTGGTATTTCCTTTATCTTTCATTTTCATCATTTTACTTAAATTTTTAACATTACCATGAATTGACTCGAGATGTCTGAGAATGGTTTCAGTCTGACTGGATTTCATGTGGAGAAACTAGAATTTTAGACCCACTCAAAATCCAACATACTTAATAGTTTTTGTTACCCACCATTTTATGGGTAATATCCCTAGGAGAAAAAATTTCTCCAAGATGGTCCTCAGTCAGTAGCCCCTTGCAGCAATCAAGCTAGATTACTGTGCCATTTTCTCCACCACCTAAGCTAGCCATGTGGTTCCTCGCCCATCTGCCATGATCGTATGTTTGAAGGTGGACCTTCTGAATATAAAGGTATGCCTTGTCATTTTGAAATTGAGTTTTGTAGTTTGCTTATCATGGACACTTTTGGGCATGGAATCATGGATTAATGGTGATTCGGCAGAAAGAATGGGCTAGTCTGTGCTTTTGTCCCCTAGACCCCTTTAGGAATTAACCTTGGATTCTAGTCCCATGGGATCTCTTTTACTGGCCATTTGGTTTCAGGGATGGTATTTCACGAGAAACCCCAATTTTGGTCGCGTGGTCCCGCTCCCTTATCCGTTCATATTACCCTCTTTCCACTCATTATTATTCCATCCATCATTTTTCCCATGTGGGTCCACATTTCTCCATTAGGTCCACATAGGGTTAGCCTGCCCCTTCCCCTTGCCCACAACTTAGGTCATGACCTGGAATGAAGCCCGAAGGTTGATGTAATTGAAAAGAAAGTTAAAAGCATATATGGCCACATTCAACAAGAAAAGTACCACAAAATGCAAAAGATGGCTGGGACAAAAACATTTTAGCACGTGGGCAAAAGCCAACACATGAGCTCTACCCCATTATCATGGCCATCACCCTAGTTCCTACAGATTCTATGAGACTTCTTCATCATATAGGAACCCATGATTGCCCCAACCCCTGGTGGGCAATGAACCACCCCACCTTAAAAGGGGGATTCCACTGCTATACCTTATACATCATGCTCTAACCCCTTGAGCCTCGAGTAGTTAATCAAAGAAAATCATGAAAGTCAAAAGGCATAATTAATCATTTTCCCCTTCTTTTATTTAATTTAGTGACTAATTAAAGTCACTTTTAATCTAGGAAAATGGAAAATCACCCACCATACTTTCTCTGGTCGCCGGAAGTCACTTATCATCATCCCATCATGTAGATCTTCTCCTTCCAGTTCCAACGAGCTATTACACTAAGGTGTTCCATCAAATATTCCTCCCAGAATACCACCTTAAACTTAATTAATTAAGTTAGGCTCAATAATAACTCTGTTTTACGGGAATTATCAAAATGCAACAAAACCAAAAGCAAGTTGTGTGAAATTGCCCCTGATGATGGAATATGCCAAGCGAACGTCATCAAACCCCATAAAACTCCTCAAAACCCCTTTAGGATCCCTGATGACATAATCATGCTCCTACGACTTGGCCATCACGTAACTTGGAAATCCATCCTGGTTGTATTAAAGAGGAAACCAAAAATGGGGACATTACACGACCAGGCATTTACTATGCAATGAACTAGTTTAAGTCAGTTAATGGTAGAGCCTACTAGAGCACATTCAGTTGTTGCTAAACATGTTCTCAGATACCTCAGAGGCACAATGGATTATGGGTTGATGTACAGACAGGTTGATGGAGTGAAGTTGGAAGGCTTCACAAATGCAGATTGGGCAGGGGGTTCCATAGACAGGAAGAGTACCTCAGGTTGCGCCTTCAGTGTTGGGTCAGCGGTTGTTCCCTGGTTCACCAGGGGACAGATATCAGTGGCACTGATCTCAACAGAGGTTGAATACATGTCCGTCAACCTGGCAACTTGTGAGGCCATCTGGTTGATGGACGCTGCTTATTGAGCTCTTCAGTCAGAACCAGAGGTTGGAGCCTACAGTCATTCACTATGATAATCAAAGTTGCATTAAGCTCTCTAATAATCCAATGTTCCATGACCGCTCCAAGCACATCGAGATCAAGTACCATCATATCAGAGACTATGTTTAGAGGAGCAAGATCAGACTTCGGTACATCACTACAATAGAGAAGATAGTCGACATATTGACCAAGGCTTTGCCTAGAGGGAGCTTTGTCTATTTCATGGATAAACTAGGTGTGGTGCAGAACACCTTCCTCTCTAAGAGGGAGTGTTAAATGAAGTTAGAGGAGGAACAATTTAGCCAGATTTAGCAAGTGCACTAAATTTGGCATGGGGACCCACATGTGAGGCCAATGCA
This sequence comes from Pinus taeda, assembly GCA_000404065.3. Classification (NCBI taxonomy): domain Eukaryota; kingdom Viridiplantae; phylum Streptophyta; class Pinopsida; order Pinales; family Pinaceae; genus Pinus; species Pinus taeda. The sequence continues at coordinate 9,451 of APFE031139723.1, forward strand.
CAGAAATAACTTTTTCTATTGTTTTTTACTTAGGAAAATTTAAATTTCCCTATAGTCAAAAATTATATCGATCTCAGTGGTTCAAGAAGACTTCATCTCAACCATTTGTGGCAGTGCTAGGCCCAAGTCGCCTTCAAAGAGGGAAAAGGGCAGAAAACTTGGTTATTATGCACTAGAAGATCTTGGTGTTCAGCTCAGCGAAACAGATAAGCATTCAGCTCAACGCTAGGATTTTAGATCTGCAAATTAGAGGGAGAAGAGAGGTCAATTTAGCTCAGATCACCTTCAACAATTCACAGACTTCTTCCAAATGCTGAAATTTTATGTGCAAAAGAAGTTGTACAGAAGGTGCAAACTTGCACAAGGCACAGAAGAGAGGTTGAGTTGGTGTGAAGTGTTGATTTCTAGTAGCATTGGATGTGTTCCAAGTCTTAAAATTTGCAGGGAGGTTTAGACACATGCATTCTCCAATACCCAGAAATTGTTTTGGGAAATTTCACCCAGAGACAGTTTTTAAAATAATTAATTATTTTTAATAAGACCCTAAGTCTAAACTTAGGAAATTAAAATAATTAATGGGTATTAATCTAAACTATGGGTGTAACTTCTAGAAGAAGGCGAAGATCAAGTCAATATGATCCTAGCCATTGATTAGAATCTAATCTGGGTCGTTGATTGATCAATGAGAAGATTATAAGAGAAGGCTTGATGGTCACTTGGAGAACACACCGAGAGAGATCAAGAAGATCGAATTTCTTAGAGAGGGCAGCGTAGCAGTTGCTAGAGGAGTGATCGAAGAGATCTCTTGCAGTGAGGGCAGTGAGTATCCAGAAGAAGGAAGTTTTCATGGTTTGAAGAGTACGAGGCAAAGAGGGCAGAACGACGTCTAGAGAAATGCAAGCACTGGCCCACGCAGAGCTAACACAATGGCAACGCAAGCCTTAGAGGGAGATCGAATTCCTCCTAAGGAAATCGATTTTCAGAAGCCTAGAGCCAAGGTGTGATATCGAGACACAGAGATTCGGATTTTCCAGCCAGCGGAGGGTCCAGAGGAGGAGCAGCGTGATACCCAGCAAGGGTGATGCATGGACTGCGTGAGGCTTACGCAGTTCTGCACAGGGGCTACATAGAGGCTCCAGTTCAGCGTGATCAGACTCGGATTCTCCCAGAGACAAGTTGAGAGCACTTCACCATTCATTTTGTCCAGTTTCTCTCTGTATCAAATGCTAGTTGAGCATCCAAAAATTGTACTTAGATTTACTACTGCATAATAATAAAACCCTCAAATTTGTTGCACCAGTTTTCCCACATTGGGTTTTTCTAGGGACATTTGAACAAAAATAACGGTGTTATTGTGTTGTATTTTCTTTCTTGCTCAGTCTCTTGTTTCTGCATATAAATTAATTAAGTGAAGGCTGCAGTGTATGTATTTCAATATTTGCCATAGGAAACTGCAAATGACATGTTCATGTAAATCTAACAAGCAGGAGAAATATCATCAATTGCTACAGTAGGGATTCCAGTTTAGGAATTTTCACATGAAGTGCATAGACCAGTGCGCAAAGGGTTTGCAGAGGCAAAGAGAAGTCTTTCCTTGATGTTTGTAATCTCTTTCTGAAGATTTGTTGAGCTGAATAATATAAAAACACCAAGATTGAAGGTTTTCCCCAGTTGATGTTTACTGGGTAAATTTGTTGTGTATTGTTTACTGTGTTTGACTTCATTTGTTCCTTATTTCTGCTGCATGGTAGTTAGAAAACTCTATACATTTGTGGGTTAAAATTTAAAGCTCAAATTTCAGTTCTTTACTTGGTAAAATTCACAAATTAGTTAGTTGGGTTTTAAGAAATCTAACATTCAAGATTTCAAGATTTGGGGGATTCCAATGTTTCAATTTGATTTTGTCATGTGTGAGGGTATGGGATTCATATTTGATCATGAGCATGAAGCCCTCTATGTACCTTGATGTTGGTGGTATTGATTGTTGAACACCTCTACCATGGTCTTAACAAAAATGTACCCTTCACTCAAGGAAATTAATTGGTTAGGCATGCTAAGTTTTTTATACCATATTAAGGTTGAGGAGATGAACCCTCCACTCAAACAAAAACCATTGGTTAGGCATGTTAAATTTTTTCAATTTGTACCATATTATAAGGATGAGCAATCCAAGTCTGAAGAATTTGAGCTAGATGATGTTTATGTAGCTCTTGTTGATGATCCCGTTTCTAGTAGTGGTGAACCAATGATGAGTTTGATGAGTTATCATGTTGATCAATGATTTGTGTAGGTCAGTGGCCCAATAACTTGCAACATTGTTTTTGGACTCTAGAGGCCACTTAGAGCCTCATTGATTATGTACTTTGATGTTGATATGTATTGCACTCTATGCCATTTTGATATATTCACCCTTACATGGTATATAGATGAGCAAACATTACATATTTTGTCTCTAATGGTTTGAAATCTTAAAAATAATTTTTTTCATTAAAAATTAATTATTTTATGTACCTTTTTCATATACGGTTCATTGAATCTGGTTTGATCCGACTCCAGTTCAAAGCCTGATTTTGATTTTTAAAACTACTAATAGAATACCATACTTCAATATACCTCTAAAATATCCTCCAACAAGTCAATTATACTCCACACCGTAGATGATGACTAGTGCTCAAGCAAGACCAAACAAAAACGAAACAACCTCCAAATCTTTCCCTACAACCTATAATTGTCATTTAACTCCAAGCATCTCCTATTGTGCTAGTGAGAGACAAAACCCCATGACAATGCAAAATGACCACTACATTTTTACAAGGTAACACAACCTATTTGGAACTATAGGATTTGGGAGCAACAAATTGGATAATCTTTGAGGCTTCAAGCAAGAAGGCTTAATACAAAGGAAAAAACTTCTCTACCAAGATCTTTTCACAGAGTTTGGATAGATTGGAGGACTTTGACTTGATCTAAGCCAATGTTGTCATGAAATAGGGAAACTATTCAAGGGATGCAAAAATTTATAAATGATGAGGACCTTCCTAAATAAATAATGTTTTGTAGGGCCCCATTTGGAGAGATTGGCAATGAGCTTGTGATAAGCCCATATTGGACCATAATAGTGAGAAGTTATATACCTCCTAATGCATAAAAAGACCCTAATAGCCATGATATTGTTGCAAGATGGTTTTCCTTGTATATTGAATTTCAATAAATCAACCACATGAACAATGTTTGGTCCTACAGCGTCCTTTACAAGCTCAAAATGTTTTTGTGGTTAGTGTTTTATCAAGACCTACTTACAAAATTGAGGTTTGCTAAAAGTGGTTTTATCAATGACAAGTGACCCTCTTGTGACAAAAATGAGACACTTAGAACACATCTTCTAGGAATGTCAATTTGGTCATCAATGTTGGAAACTAGTTTGGCAAAAATGTTCATCTTAACTTGAAGATAAGATTATTTTAGTAATGTCCGCAAATGACCAAAAGATAGTAGGACAATGAGACTCAAGAGTACAACCAATAACAACATAGTGTTGGAGTTCCAAGGCCACTCTTGAAAACTAAAAGAATAAGGGTGCAAAAGTGAAAGGAAGTACATACAAGTAAATAGCAAAAGGAGAAGTAATTACTCCTCAAGTAAGCATCAACTATCTAGTGGAAATGCTTGGATGTTGTAACCATCTCAATTTTCCCAACTTTTATGTTGGTCTTTGGCATCATTTTATGAAATTTGACTCTTTATTTTTTCTACATATTTGTGTTGTAATGTATGTTTGAAGGCATTATAAGTGTTATCTCTACTTTTCAAAAGTCGTGGTCTAGACAAGAAAGTACCCAAATCAAAGCTAAATTTTTTTGCTCCTACATGATGCCAAAATGTATATATTAGTGCATATATGGACCTCATTGCAATGATCATTGCATTAAGGTAAACCCCTTTAAACTCTGTAAATATTTTATCTTTTGTATAATATAAATCGCATTATCTCAAAAGAAATGAAAAAGGAAAATTATACGCTGAAAATAACTATGCTTACTACGCACCTATGTTTCTCACCATGGGCGTGGAGATCTACATTGGTCAATTATATATGCCGCCATATTTTATAGTAAACCATCATCTCATATATCCTACATAACCAAGATGATGACATGATGTCACCTACGTTATCTCCTCAGTCATGAGTTTATTTTCTTTGTAATGTTCAACATTAGTCATCTATAACATATGTACTCAATTTTTTTTAAATCCATTCAAGTTCGGCAAACCTTCACAGATTCTCACCTGTTCAAATTCAAGTTGTAAGTTGTATTTAACGACAAATTTTGAGCGAGTTTTCTAAAGGTTTGCAAGTTCAAGGTTTTATTGTTTAGTGCTTTAAGAATGTTGAAGTCAAAGCGAAGAAGATTATCAGGGATTCCATTGACCACCATCTGGCGGCCTATATCTCCAAATTGAAGACCTCCAAGGAGATCTATGACAGGTTGGTCGGCATGTTCGAGGTTAGTAATGCTAATCAATTCTCTTTCTCAAGAATAAGTTGAAGGATATTAAGAAGGGCAAGGACGAGCACATTCATTCCTATTTCTTGAGGATAACTGAGATTAAGAATGTTCTACTATCGACTGGAGAAGTCATTCCTAACAAGGAACTTACTCTCACCACCCTTGGAGGACTCCCACCTGAGTGATATGTATTTAGAACCACTATACTCAACAATGATCGAATTCCAAGGTTTGAAGAATTGATGTCGAGATGCATTCAAGAAGAAACAAGAATGGTGGAGCAAGAAATGCTTTCTAATAGAAGCATCTCATATATCCTACATAACCAAGATGATGACATGAAGTCACTTGCTTTATCTCCTCAGTCATGAGTTTATTTTCTTTGTAATGTTCAACATTAGTCATCTATAACATATGTACTCAATTTTTTTTAAATCCATTCAAGTTCAGCGAACCTTCACAGGTTCTCACCCATTCAAATTCAAGTTGTAAACCGAATTTGAAGACAAATCTTGAGCGAGTTTTCTAAAGGTTTGCAAGCTCAAGGCTTTATTGTTTAGTGCTTTAAAGATGCTAAAGTCAAAGCGAAGAAGATTATCAGGGATTCCATTGACAAGCATCTGGTGGTCTATATCTCCGAATTGAAGACCTCTAAGGAGATCTACGACAGGTTGGTCGGCATGTTCAAGGTTAGTAATGCTAATCAAATTTTCTTTCTCAAGAATAAGTTGAAGGATATTAAGAAGGGCAACAATGAGGACATTCAATCCTATTTGTTGAAGATCACTGAGATCAAGAATGATATACTCTTGATTGGAGAAGTCATTCCTGACAGGGAATTTACTCTCACCACCCTTGGAGGACTCCCACCTGAGTGGTAGTATTTAGAACAACTATACTCAACAATGCTCGAATTCATAACAACTCCAAGGGCAACTTCAACAAAAACGATGAAAGGAATGGCAAGTCCAATGGCAAAGGAAAAAGGAATGCGAGACATCAAGGAAATGATCGACCCTCCAAGAAATCAAGGAACTCCAAGTATGAAGAATCCAATGTTGTTAACAATAAGCAAAAAGAGTATTATCTTATATCGGCCCTCTCCACTGCCTCTCCTCCGGACAGTTTGGGAAATTGGCTGATTGATAGTGGCGCCTCAAAGCATTTCACCGAATACAAGGAAGCCCTCTCTAATCTGATAGAAAAGGAGACAAACTTGGAGATCATCCTTGGAGACGATGTCGCCTATCCCGTGAAGGGAGTAGGGAATGTTACCCTTCAATTGAATCAAGGTAACACTATCCATTTGCAAGAATTACTACATGTACCCACTCTCAAGAAGAACCTGGTGTCCATTTCTGCAATGTAAGATAAAGGATTCAAGGTGGCTTTTATCAATGGAAACGTACGTGTTTGGAAAAGAAATTTTAAAGGTGCTTTTACTCTTGGGTTCAGGGTTGACACTTTGTATCAAGTTGGAGGAAGTCCACTGGGAGCCATGTCTTGCGACACATCTCTACAATCTGAACTATGGCACTGGAGGTTTGCCCATCTTCATTATAAGGCCCTACCCGATGGCTAGTATTGGATCTTGGATCATCAGAAGAACTACCCTCAGGAGCTACCTATAGCCAGACTCCATATAGTGTACGGACTTGCTTGAGTGGGCCAAATATCGCTATTGACTTTCTTAAACCTACTGGCATTACTTCTGTGTTACTTTTATATACCCACCCCTACTTCACCAACCTAGATTTACTGCCTACACCTTACTTTCACTTACAGCATTGTATTGATTGGATGGAAGGGCTTCACATAGAGCTTCTTGTACGGGCATAGATACAGCACCTGCGTTCGATCACACTCCCTGTTGAAATCTTCTTACTTTTGGTACCACTATGAACTATACCGCCGAGGAGCTTTGCCAATACAATTCAAAATACACCGCATTCTAGGAAAGAATACACCTACCTACCTTTCACATAAATGCCTACAACTTCTAGTTAGTTACCCACCAGACTACCTCAAACTACCTATCCTTGTACACTTGCCTCATCCATGCTTAGTTGCTACTGCTCCATTAACGAAGATAGACAACATTGCTAGGAAAGAAACTTTAGATCCCTACTTTCCCTGTCATTTTAGTGCCTGCTAACCGAGTACCCACCCTATCCATTCACCTATAGCTTCCAGGAATACTTTGTTGGTGAGAGGCACTAGTCCATGAACTACCCTATCCTTTCCTTGCCTTAGAAATTCTTATGGGTGGGTGGTACCACTATCCAACTTCTAGGTATATAACCTATTCCGCCGAATAACCTATACTCTTCATCCATTAGAACCCGCTTGAACCAAGTTTCATGGATCATACAATACTAGTGATTATGGAAAGATAGTATCCTATTACTAGTGTGTTACTTGTAGTGAGCTTATACATGTGGAATACTAGTGAGAAGCATAGTGATTACCATTACCTGTACTTGATTCTTGTATTACCCTTGACATATGACTATTGTGTACAAGCACTATTCAAGCTATGAGTATTGTACTAGTTATACCAGTTCCATTGAGCGAATACACGTACTATCTCCTTTGTTTAAATCATCAATACTATGAGTGTAATACAAGTAGTGATGCTCATTATGAATAGTAACAAGCAGGGAGCTCCATAACTCTTACCAGCTTTCATTACGGTTGGAAACTTAGTACTAGTAAGCATAGTGAAATCGAGACTATTGTAGACATGTAAGTTCATCCCATTAGTTGTATCCCTTATATATCAATAATAAATACCACTTAACTATCACTTATACAGGTATAGATGTAATGAATCACAGTATCTAAGAGCTATGATTAGGCTTGTTCATGCCTTTGATATGTAATGGACTTACTTCATCTTATATGACTAGCTTGACTATACTATCTGCCTAATTAAGATACCATGTATAGTTGCTCTTATCCAGGTTATGATGACGTTATATCCATAATATGGAACTAGTATTTATATCAATGTATCCAAGCCATTGAATCCAAGGTAATGACTAGTTAAGCTGATCTGTAATCTCACACCAATTAGCTGGCATTGGTACTAAGCTTCGTACTATTCATGTTGGTTTGCTCACCTGCTCAGTGTGGATCAATATGGTTACGATTAGGTCATATCTATGCTACCTGTTATCGACCATGGATCTCAAAGCAGGACATATGACCCACCTGCGGTATCTAGTAAGTCCAATCACGATATAAGGATATGACTTCTATCGGAATCAACACGCTTAACTAACATATGGGATTAGATTACTCATACATAGTGAGCTTGATAGATACGGATCACTTATAGTTAACCTATTAGATAAGTTCAAACGGGTATTAAGGTGTTATGGATCTACTTGTTCAGACTTACTTACATGATTGATTAGGTGATTACAGTACTACTTATACCAGATATGCCTTAATTTCCCTTATTGTGGGATGTATGTGATCGATGAGCTATGGGAGTAAGAGCACATATACATTACACATATAAGGAATAGGCAATCACAAGATCATAAGCTATGTTATTATGTAGATACCATGTGTGAGAAGAGTCATTACACCCAGTACTCTTCATAGGTTTCATATGGACTATCTCTACTTAGACTAATATAGTATTATTACCATTGATTTCATAGTATATGTACCGATATTGTATCATATTAGCTAATCTAAGCTTCAGGAGTTTGAGTAAGGCTACTACTTAATGGTGTTCATTAGGGTCTCACTTATTCATACCAATTTAGCTGTTTCCACGCTGATAAGTGTCATAGTGCTAGTTTCATTTAATCAAAGGGTCATGCTTATCCACCTAATGTCACTAAGCTGATAACTCTAATCATATCTATATTATGAAAACAAGATTGGATCTGATCACTATAAGCTAATATGGAAATCATAGGAATCCAGGTTCAACTCACAGGGTTAGTTCTACTTACTAATCTCAATCAGAAGCTGACTAAGCTTACATTGACTCATATACTATAAGCATGGGATTAGATCTGCTTTAGTCACAAGTATAACAAGGAAGCATGATGAGAATGGTTAGACTAGTATAAGTAGTGGAAACAAGAGTGCTTTGGTTTACAGACAACTTTCTATGAATATGAAGCATGTGAATATTGATGATATTATGCATAGTACGTACAGAGCTTATACGTGTTGGAACCATTAGTAAGAGCAATACTAGTAAGCTATGGGATTTCTACTGAACATGCTTAGATTACACTGTATTCATTCAAAGGACCCTTATGTTCACACTAGTTACTACTTGCTATGTTGAATATGTAATGGCAATCATTGCTTTGATCTCACTTACATACGTGCTAATCACTGAACATGTGGAATTGAACCACATCCTTTAGCTCATCATACTTTGAGCTTATTCACATATCTAATCAAGCTTAGGTTTACTCAGCTCAATTACAGCTATGTACTTAGTTTCACCTGTATCGTGTTGATTATATTACATAAGTCTGGGTTTCATTCATCCTTATGCCATAGTATAACCTGTATCTCCTTTGCATTACTATAGAGACTAGTATCACACTTACTAACCCTAATCAATGGGCATAGTAGTACCATATTATGTTGGAAAGAGTAGTACTAGTAGATATAATGAAAGTGTAGACTCATAGTGAAAGCATCATGTTTGCCATTTCAACTTGATAACATATAGCACTGATTTCACATAATGAATGGAACTGGTATAGCTTAAGTAAGCAAGAGCTTTGTTCACAGTACTAATAAGCCCATATGGTACCAATCTATTTACCCTAAGCTTAGATGATAGGAATACAGTGTGTTTTCTCATTAAGCTAGTAATGGGAATCACCCTTATACTACTTAGTATGTTCCAAACCTACAAGGAAACAAAGGGTGTAAGTAATATAAGCTTGTCACTATCTGATTACGATACCTTCAAAGTGATAGTAATACGGATTGATCACTTGTTCGATAGGTCTAGTGGGCGCGTCAAGCCGGTAGAGAGAAACCCATATGGGCCAGTCATGATAGAAGCCCAGTCAAGAAGGATGGTGCCAGTCATGAACCAGTCATGTGCATGAATGGGCCAATAAAGAAAGAAATGACATATTGGCATTTCACGTTGTTTCCCTATTACAGGCAGGGTGACGTTGATTGCTTTTGCAACTTGCTAGTGGAAGAGCGGAGGAAAAGAGGGTGCCAATGAACCAAGCAGTGAACGACAGCTATATGTATGCTTTTCACAATGACTATGTGCTTTTCATGATGGCTATGTGCATGGAACCAGGGCTATTTGCAGTGAACGAATATGCGCTACAAAGAGGTGCAGTGGACGAAGAGGTCTACAAAAGAATATGTCACAACTATGTGAGCGATACCATCACAACCATTTGTCGACCCACCATACGCAAGAGATGTTGTTACCCCATTTGCCACTGAACGAGACAAGAATGATGTTCACTGAAAGCACGAAGTTTTCTCATCATCCAGTAAGTTATAATCACACCCAGTGGAAACTAATGCTATTGTTCACCTGGAGTCCACAGTTCACTCTACAGTTGTCATCCACGCTGTTACCAAATAGCAATCTTATGCCAACAGACCAGTTGAACCTGATGCAGTCAATTCAAACCTGAAGCCCCAGTTAGTTCAGTTCCCAAATGCCCCAAGTTATCTAATCACCCTGTTCCCATCACAACCAGTTGTTCCCAATTCAACTCTGTACTGCTCACGGGTATCTATTCAACCTGTTCTCTCTTCACCCAGTTAGTGATCATCAAGCCCAGTTGAGCCCATATGTTGCAGCCACGAGACAAGATAGTGAGTGAGTGATTGAGGTTACCAAGTTGCCACGATACACGGCACATCAACCCATCACGACATGGATCAGGCACCTACCTACCTGTCAATTGAAACTAACATGAAATGACTTGGCAAGGAACAAGATGGCACACCTGTAGTTACCAACATGGACGGCATGAAGGAACGGAACAAGTCAACAGATGGGCGGTCCCCGGGAAACAAAAGCCTCTCACATTTCTCCTAATGAACCTTGAACCTCTCACCTCACCTTAGGCCCTCATCACCAGACAAGCCAGGTCCCACAAGAGGAATGAATCAGCCTCCTCAATCCTTTAGCCTTCACCTTTAGGCATCCAATCTCTAGCCAGTCACCAAAAGCCATTAGTCAAAAGTCAAGCTCACCGGGCCACAAGCCTTTACCCTTCCAGGAACCTTCAAACTTTAATCAGTCACTTCAGCCTTTTCCCTCTCCACCTTCTGCCAGAAACCTTTCAACAATCACCATAGGCCCCCTTACCCGACAGATGCCTTGAACCTTGAACCTCTAGCCTTTTGACTGTAACAAGGAGCCATTAAACAGTAAACAGAAGCCTTTAGCCTGTAACCTTTCACCAGATGCCTTTCAACCTTTGCCTTTCAACTGTCACCTATAACCAAGGGCCTTCACCTTCTACCTTTATAACCAAGTCCACCAGATGTCATTTACCAGAAGCCAAGCCCATTTGCCTTTACCCTTCCTTCAACCTTCAGCCAAGCCCACCAATAACCAAGGGCCCAGTCATCATGGGTGCTTATACCACATCGCATTATATGCGTCGATTTACAATTTGAGTATAATCTGCTAAATATTGTTTAAAGAACAGGCACGCTACGTGTATATGGGTTTCATAATGGATCATTTCATATATAATGAAAGTTGCCACACCTAGAAAGGAATTGAATTGAATGAATCCACTTTCTCAGGGATGGTTTCTGACTAACTCTAGCAACACCACAAGCTAATCACCTCACTCGAGCAACATGTCTAGCCATTTACTCTATGTCGCATGGGGTACATCTATTTCTATTTAGCTAACTTACAGGTATGTGGTGAAGGGGGTCCTTATTTCTCTGTCGGGTATGATTGAAGGGGGGGGTAAGAATGAACAGGTACCCATTGATGTGGTATGTCTATCGTCTGGTGGGAACTCGGAATGTTGGAGTTAGGAGAATTGGTGCACCTCCCTAAATGACTCAACCTAGCCCTTATCTGAATGGCTCTATGCATATAGCATCTGATATTCAAAAGTGGAATCAACATAAGTAAGAGCATTGTCATTCCTTCCTTCCATCCATTTGGGGTAGGAACTATTGTTCTGTAGCGGTAGCAATACGTGAGGTAGGGGTATGGGGGAAAACTCTTTCGGGTATGATTGAACAAGGGGGCACTTTTCTCATCATCTGGCGGCAACTTGGAATGGGTGAGTTTAGGTACAGTTTTTCAAAATATGTGCCAACCAAACTTATTAGTGCCTATGCCCAATCAGGTAGGCCATTAATAAATTGTTCTTCCCTTCCCTTTACTTTCCCCTCCTTAGTTAGGTGATACTTGGTTCACTTAGGCTTGCTTATGGCTCCTGGCTTTTGTTGGCCTTATTTGTTGATTTTTATGATGAGGGCTAAATGTGAGAGTCCCAAGGTTCAAGGTGAAAGGCCCCCCCCCCCCCCCCCTCCCCCTCCTTAAAGAAATTCTTTCTATCTAATAAAAGTAAGCATAGTAGGTAAGGTATAAAAGAAGAGGGTAAAAAGCCATGTGGTTTAGTAAAGGCTTAGGTAGTCTATTCCTAAGTAGGCGGAGTGGATAAGGTAAGTTGCTTTCTTCCAGTGCCCGTATCAAGTAAGTAATAGCTTTGGGGTATGCTGTGGGCTCCGCACTCGCTATTGTAAAGGTAACCCGGCCCGGGCTCCGCAGGACACCATACTGGGTCGTCGTCATGCTAAAAACTAACTAATTCGAAATGAGAGTTTGGAAGTATAATAAGGGTGAGGTAGTTGGCATCAAAAGTCTAAGGATGAGGTGCTCGACTCACTTGATGAATCCGAGAATAAGGCTTTTGAATCCAATCATATACTAAGGCTATATTTTTGTCTCTCTCTGGTAAGAGAATAAGGTCGTTGTCTTCTATATGTCTCCGGGAATAAGGCTATCTTTCTCTCTCCGGTAAGAGAATAAGGCTAAGGCTCTTTCCAGTAAGATACTAAGACCTTCTGTCTATATGTCTTCAGGAATAAGGTTGCTTCCTGTCTCCGGGAATAAGGTTGCTTTCTGTCTCTCTTCGGTAAGAGACTAAGGCTGCTTTCCGTCTGTCTTTCTCCGGTAAGATAAGAAGGTTGTCGAATCCGGCATAAAAAGGGTCTAATCTAATTAGGGTGAGTTGCTCTCTCTACTTGCTGGACCAATAATAGAAGAAGGTTGTGTAACCCAGCCTAAAACGAAAGGTATAATGATAGGTGCTTGCTCTACTCGCTAGACCAATAATAGAAGAAGGCAGTCTCTCTCTCTCCGATGAAAGAAGAAGGGTAAGGCAGCAGCTACCCTTCTTCTTTCACGAGGTCCTCTCATCATCTCATATATAAGAAGGTTGGCAGTGTCTCTCCATTCATATCAGAAGGCAGCATTCAATCTGTCTGTCTTTCTCCGACATATGAAAAGGGTGAGGTGATCGACTCGCTGGACCAATAATACTAAGAAGGTTGTGGAATCAAGTAATATAAGAAGGTTAAGGCTGTCTCCATCCGATGCGGTAAGAGAGTGTTGTCTGCGAAATCTGGTCTAAGGCATAATCTCGTAATAAAAGAAGGCAGTATATCTTTCTTTCCTCTCCGGCATTGAAAGTGTAAATAGGATGAATCATTATAGGAAGACTAATGGGGTGGTTCGTGTCTCTCCCACCCCATAGGTGCAATAGGAAGCATCAGGTAACGAGGGCAAGGGTAATGTTTGTACAAGCTCCCACACTTAATAGGAAAGGGTCGGGTGATCCATCCCTCCATGTCCTCCTTCCTTTCTAGTGACAGAGGTCCTTTTTGTTCCTTTTTCATGAACTATACGCTGGTTCGATCGTTGTTGCGCTGATTCATGGGGTGAAGGGGTTACCATAAAAGTACCTGTTACAATGCCTTGTTGTTAGCTCTAGGCCTAAGGTGAAAGGCCCTACCTGCCTTCTTTGAATGTCTCTCTCCTCTCTAGTCCCTTCTCACTAAAAGTGTCTCGATCTACCCTCTCTCCCTAATCTGTTGTATGGATTTCTACGTATGACGTATGATGCTCAACAAGTGAATCGTATATAACAAGTTGTAGTAACTCTCTCTTGGTTTTAGGTATCGTCGCTTAGCCCTGCCCCATCCATGCATCCATCTGGTGCTTCTAAGGTAAGGGATCATAGCAGTCCCTGCCAAGTGCATTCATATAGATGTCCCCCTAATATTCCTAATGGCAATTCTAAAAAAGCCATATTCTGACTGTTTGTACATATCCCTCCTACTAGCAGTCCGAAGCCTGTCCATCCATTCCAACGAGGCTCTCTGATTGACCATAATCGAAGTCATCCGGAGTGAAACGATATCTGAGTAAACCATCCCTCTAGGCTCATGGACCATCCCGCAATTGAGAAAGCATGGGTGGGGCTTCAAGGGAACGACACTGTCCTCGGCTAGCCTGGCCAACCATGACTCATGGGGCGTATTGGGACTTGGGAGCACTTATGTTTCGGAATGACGTAATTCTCATGGGAAAAAGGGTCAACCAACACTTGTCGGTTACTCAACTATCCTGCCTGCAATGCCTCCATGCCTTCCAGCCAGCCATATTGTCGATCAGGCATGGGCATTAACCACTCATTGTTCGGCGAATTGACTTTCCATCCATTTCTTTGAAGTGTTGGGGGTAGAGGGCATTTCTAGGATCTCAGTGCTTGCTTAACGATCGTTCTTTGCCCTCTTGTCCACTATTGTAGATCTTTGTCGCTTGTTGGCTAGCTGTAGAGATAGAATCGGGGAGTTCCAGGATCTCAGCATCAGTGCTTGACGATCTCCGCTGCTTCAGTTTGGGCTGTTGATAGAGAAGGCAGTTGGCCCTTCATTGCTTGGCTGTTTAGATTGGTTTGATGGCTTGGCAGGTGAGAGGGCTTGTAGGTAGGAGTGTAATGACATATATAATG
>APFE031139723.1:29505-49540 GCA_000404065.3 Pinus taeda
TTCTTGAAGCTAGGAAAATCAGAGTCTTTTCCCTCCATGACTGCTCTCGGAAAATCATTTGACGATTTGATTATTTCATACCCTCTCTCAATAAAACAAATTAGCAGCGGAAAAACCAAATAGTAGGGGGACTTATGTATAATAACTAGCAAGATATCGCACATATCTTTGAAAGAAATGAAAGTTGGAAGTTTGGCGACAAGTTGGTACTATGATCTATGCCTTTGAAGGAAAGATCATTCCGAGGTTGAAATCCTCTCCTTATCAGTCGAGCCCCTAATGGACCTCGGTGTCGTTCGCTCGTCTAAAGCGGGTGCATGTATGCCCGACGATCCGGAAGCACCTGATAGTGAGAATGCATGCCGAAAAGTGATTGGGCCTCTTTCGCTGAGCCGTGAGCACTTTCCCCCTCCCCTTTGACTCTGAAATATTTGGCTGGGAAGTCTGCCTGCAATGACGAAGGTTGTGCATGCCCGCTGAGCCGTTGTGGGGAGTTGCGATTCACCTAATGCAAGATGAAAAGCGCCCGAGGCCTCTCTCTGTTCAGGACTGTTATTTACCTTCTATTATCTGGACCGAATCAACCAACCTTACCTTCCCCTTCATAATATGTAGATTTGAGTTGTGCCGTAGATGAAATACAACTTAACACTCCGCGTACCTTCTTGCATGGATGGAGAACCTGGGTGGGATCCTCCGTGGGAACTGCCCTGTTGGATTATTCTCTATAGCCAGCCAGAAACTTTAGCAGAGATCCCAGGCCGGATTGAGGAACTAAAGACAGAACTTCAGAAACATTTATGGATGGATAATTGTCAATTAGGAGAGCCTTGTTGGACGGGCTTCGATAACCAGACATCTTCGTACTTGGTACGGCACTTAGAACTGGACGCGAAATCGATGGCGCCCGTTGGTCGAGCCATGCTTACGCGCGATGGCGGCCTTAACAGTGCCTGCCTTCCTCTCCCGTGGTCGAGCAACTCAAGTTGAAATTGACTTATTAGGCTCTCAAATAAGTAACTAAAAGGCGGTGGTCGAGCCCCTCACTATTCATAGTTCCTTTCATCAGTCGATGAAATTGACTTCGTTGACCGAGCAAAGATAGTAGCTTGGGTTGAGGAACCAGAACCATAAGAGATAGCAGCAAAGAAAGAGACATCCAAGGTGAAAACAGCAGAGGCGCTGATTGGGGAATAGTCAATTTACTAATGAAAAGTGGAAGCACCAGAATTAGTACCATAGTAGTACAACCTCTAGATCCTTATCAGGGCCCAAGGTACACCAAACCTACCAAAGACAATTTGAAAGATACCATTATGAATCAGATCTACAATCTAACAACAGGATGGTGATAAGAGGATCTAAACCCTACAGCTGCGAACATGGCCAATGAGCGGCTCATGTCGTCCATAATCTTGAGTTATCAATTGCAAAGGAAATGCCATGAAGAAAAGACATTTACAACTCAATGGATCCCATCCATAATCTTGAGTTTTTTATTGTTATCACTAGCAATTGCACCACATGTTGCAAATAAGAAATATACCACTTGTTTCACTCAATAACAAAATGGAAGCATGGAGAGGAGGAATAGGATAATTATTGAGATAGAAAGGTGAGAGTCCCACAAGTAAAAATATCATATCAATACTTTGTAAGGAGAAGGAAATATTGTGGCCTACATTCATAACAAATTTCTGTGTAAAGAAAGAAGTAATTTCCTTGTAAATTTCCTAAGAAAAAGAGAGGTAATTTTGATGAAAAACAGAGTCCTAAACTTTAGTGAAAGCCTAAACTTTATTGACTACTAGATGTCCTAGCTACAAAGATAAATGTGATTAATAGAGACGACGTAGATGAGAAAATACCATTCTTCTCTAACTCGGAAGGCCAACAAGAGATACCAAAGTGGTACTATATATATATATGTGTGTGTGTGTGTGTGTGTGTGTGTAGTGTGTGTGTGTGTGTGTGTGTGTGTGTGTGTGTGTGTATATATATATATATATTATGAGTTCTCAAAAATTTGAATATGTGTTGAACAATTGGTGGAGTTTATTTTTAACAATGATATCATTGGTTATGTTGTAAAGAATCGTTTCATTGACCAATTTTTTTACATACAATCCAAATAATTCTCCAAATTATGTTGTAGCAAACTTTGCTTTACACTTATATGCTAAAGTGAAAGTAGAGGATACAAGATGGCTATGTCGTTTGATTGTTGCACTCACAAGAGTTGTGCATTTGTAATAAATTTATCATAATGTCTATTTTCCAAGAAAGAGAAAATATCTCTTCATGCTTATTAGTTGAATGATGATCCATAGTTAAGTTGACTAGTTTAAAAGGGTTAGAAGCATAGAACCATTGAAAATTATAGGTGGAATTTACTTCTTGTTCATTACAATAACACTTATTGCAAATCAATAGTTTTATTCGCTCACTCCTTTTTCTCCACTAATCGGCTATATATGGAACTAAGTAGTTCTTGCAAACAAAGAGGATCAGGCTTATCCATAACACCAATTTGCACATAATTCTATATTCCATGTTTGGAATAGAGAATTGTCGTACCACTTTGTGTGTATAATTTGCACCCTAGAGTTTTCAATATATTTTCAAATGACAACCATCTAGAGTAACTATTGTTTAGATCATGTACAAAAACAAGCTCATTTGAGAGAGTGATGAAATTTAGGTCTTCCTATTTTACTAATTCGCAAGTGAGAAGTAACCAACAATTAGGTGAAGACAAGAGAATAAAGTTGGAAATGGTGGTCAAAACTTGGAAAATGCTTTAACACTATCAACTGAGTGCAATGTATCCCAATATCCAAAAAGTTTAGAAGATATGTATCCTCATGCATGAGTTCATTCTTCATGGAAAATTTCTTAGTTAAAGAAGGGGAAAATGATGAAAAAAATCAAGAAACACATGAGAAGGCTAATCCTACTTGTCAAGGATTGCCTCATATAATACCTATTACTTTAAAAGAGTGAAGTAGAACCCAAAGATATTAAGTCATATGTTATAATTGTTGTTTGTTATAGGTAATAAAGCAGTTTCATAAAATTGGCACATAAACATGTAAATCATTGTTAAAGAAAGTGACAAGAAAAAAAAAAATCTAAAAATATTTGTAACTTTACTCAATAACACCCATCATAATTATAATTATGAAAAATAGAAAATCACTCACAAGATAAATCTAAATTGAAATTTCACTCAAAAAAACAAAAATACATAACATACTTCAAAACTTTATTTAGTAACACTAATCATAATTATTGAAATCATTTAAATAGAAAATCAGATTCCTATCATAATTATTGAAATTATTTAAATAGAAAATAAGATTCCTAGAATACAAATCTAAATTAAAAAACAATTACATAATACACTTCAACAACACCAATCAAAACTATTAAAATCATTTATATAGAAAATATGATTCCTAGAGTACAAATCTAAATTAAAATTTCAAAAAAAACAATTACATAACCCACTTCAACAACACCAATCAATCCATCATAATTATTGAAATACCAAAAACATTTACACAACACACTTCAATATATAACAGTGATACTCATTTTGGGCAAATCTAGATAATTAATGCATGGAAAGTCCTAGAATGAAACTAACACTTTACAGAGTCACCACAAAACTATTTACATCGCTGAAAAGAATATAACCGGCAAAATGCATAGAGAAATTCAATCTTTCTGGTGAAATCTTGATTCTCACTTTCGCTTCCGTTGCGACTTGTTTGGCGTTTTGGTTTGCGACCTGTTTGCCTTTCTATTTTCATTCCCACCATTTGTTTCCTTCACGTCCTTTGCTTTTGGCTTTTCATTCACATCGCTCAGTTCGGGCTTTTCCTGCATACCCATACAGTTTGCAATATCAACGAAAGCGCTCCTTCCTTCCTCTGCTATGGTTGAATCTTCAAATTTTTTGGTTGCCTCTGTCAGATTTCGAGCAACCAAATTCTTCTCATTCATGAGGCAATTAATCTCTCCTCGCAACGAGTTAATTGTCCTTGCCATTTCTTCGTTTTCCCTGAACAATTCAGAGTGTTTCTCTTCCTTCACTTCAAATTCCCTGAAACCCTCTGCAAGAACTGTTTCGAATTTCTGCACTGCGTTGACATGTGTTTCCTGCAACTCTACAATTCTTTTGCTCAACTCCTCCACCGTGTACTCCTCAATTGCATCAGACTGTTGTTTCACATTTTCATCCCCCCGCTGACGAAGGCTACTAATTTCCTTTTCCATCGCTTGATTTTCTTGAAGTAAAGCCTCCAACCTCTCTGTATTGCTTACAGATATAGCTTTCAACACCTGCCTTTCATCTTCCATGCTAATCAGTTTATCATTATACTCATCCAACTGGGCCTTCAAACGCTCGGCTTCAGTATTTAGTTCTCTGTTCATCTCGCTTAGTGACCCTTTCTCGCTAGCCACCAAGTCAAGCTTCGTTTGTAGCTTTGAGAGCCTGCTCAGCAGTATCTCCTTCTCAGCATTCCAACCTTCCTGTGCCATTTGGTAACTTCTACTGATCTCGGCAGTTTCTTTTCTGGCAACTTCCAGTGAATAAAACACTTCCTTTTCCAATTTCCGTTCTTCAATGGTTGTTTCTAATTCTGATGATATCACTTGAATTTGATTTTTCAACTTCAAAACAGTTGCCTCCAGATTCTTCCTATCAAGATTAAGTGTTCTACACTCCTCTTCTTTCGCAGAAATTTCGGTACTGAATCTTTCCTCAGCTTCCTGCAATTGTTTGATGGCTTGAGAAATCGCAACTTGGCATTCCTCATCCTTCTTTGCAAGTTCTTTTCTCAAATTTTTCTCAGCCTCCTTCCATTCTTCAGTCATTTTCATTGCAGACTCAATTTCTGATGCCAACTGGGCCTTCGAAGACTCCAATTCCGTCTCCCTCAGTGACCCTTTCTCGCTAGCCACCGACTGAAGCTTTGCTTGTAGCTCTGCATGGTTGCTCAGCAGGATCTCCTTCTCCGCATTCCACTCTTCCTGTGCCATTTGGTAACTTTTGTTGATCTCGGCAGTCTCTTTTCTCGCAACTTCTAGCGATAAAAACACTTCTTTTTCCAATTTCCAGTCTTCATTGGCCGTCTCTACACTCCTCTTCTTTCATAGAAGTCTCGGCATCGAATCTTTCCTCAGCTTCCTGCAATTCTTTGACTGCTCGAGAAATCGCAACTTTGTATTCCTCATCCTTCTTTACAAGTTCTACTCTCAATTCTTTCTCAGCCTCCTTCGATTCATCAGTCATTTTCCTTGCAGACTCAATTTCTGATACGAACTGGGGCTTCAAAGACTCCGCCTCTGTCTTTAGCTCTCTATTCGTCTCGCTCAGTGACCCTTTCTCGCTAGCCATGAACTCAAGGTTCGTTTCTAGCTCTGCAAGGCTGCTCAACATTTTCTCCTTTTCCCCATTCCAAGTTTCCTGTGCCATTTGGCTAATTCTAGCGATCTCGGCTGTTTCTTTTTTGGCTACTTCGATCTGTGATAAAAGCACATCTTTTTCCAATTTCCGACCTTTATTGGTTGCCTCTAGTTCTGAACATTTCGCTTCAATTTGATTTTTCAACTGCAAAACAGTACCCTCCAGATTCCTTTTATCAAGGTTAACTGCACTGCACTCTTCTTCTTTAGCAGAAATTTCGGTATTGAATCTTTCCTCAGCATCCTGCAATTGTTTGCGTGCTTCAGAAATCGCAACCTGGTAATCTTCGTCCTTCTTTCCGAGTTCTCTCAATTCTTTCTCACCCTTCTTGAATTCTTCATTCATTTTCCTTGCACATTCAATTTCTGATACCAATTGGGCCTTCAAAGATTCCGCTTCAGTCCTTAGTTCTCTGTTTATCACGCTCAGTTTGATTTTCTCGCTGGACATGAACTCAATGTTAGTTTCTAGCTCTGCAAACCTGCTAAACATTTTCTCCTTCTCCAGATTCCAAGCATCCTCTGCTATTTGGCTACTGCTAGTGATCTGGGAAGTCTCTTTTTTGGCTGCTAAAATTTGGGATAAAAGCAGTTCCTTTTCACATTTCGCATCTTTAGTGGTTGCCTCTAATTCTGCGGATATCTCTTGAATTTTATCTTTCAACTGCAAAACAGTAGCCTCCAGATTCTTTTTATCAAGATGAACTGTTCTATATTCCTCTTCTTTCGCAGAAATTTCGGCATTCAATTGTGCCTCAGCTTCCTGCAATTGCCTGTACATTTGAGAAATCGCTGCTTCGAATTCAGCATCTTTCTTTGCAAGTTCTTTTCTCAATTCTTTCTCAACCTCCTTCCATTCTTCAGTCATTTTCCTTGTGGATTCAATTTCAGTGAGATTTGTGGACAAAACAGCTTTTTCTTCTCTTAAGACAGTAATTTCTTTCACAAGGATTTGATTGAGGTCGTTCAGCTTCGATACTTTATCATCTAATTCACGCGTGGAAGAGGGACCATTTGCAGCTTTGGTTTTTTCTTGCTCACATCTCTTCCTCCCGCCCTTCTTATTGCCTGCCATCTTCTTCACCGCGCGCGCAAATTCTACTGCCACTCCCCTGTCAAATCGACCTTTGCAGATTGAACTGTCACTTACCTAGCACAAATTTTGGAAAGCAGAACTAGCATTTCGCATCACTACGAACCAATCTAAAATTTGCAATTTAAATATAATTTGTTTGATCCCCCTTCAAAGAATAGCGGAATCAATAAAGATGTATGATATGCTCGAAATAAATACCTCTTTAGCGAAAAAGAATGGCGTCTCCTCTTCAAGCCTCGACAACACAATCTGCCAGGAAGCCTCTCGCCCTCTGCAAATTCTACTGTCACTTTCCAGCAAAATTACCGGTTGCGGGTTCGACTCTCAGCTGCCAAATCGCCTTTTGCAAATTTACTGCTGAAGCTTCAATTTGAGAAGCTGCGAAGAAATAGAAGACAATCACTCCGAAAGCTATTACTGTCTTATGCATCACACGGACATTTAGTTTGCCAATATATAGTGAACCCGAAAATGTATCAATTTTGTTGTGCTTGTCGGATATATAGTCGACCCAACGCGTACGTTATTCAAAGGCGTATTTAGGGGGTTTCAATTAATTGGTGAGGACCGAGGACATTCGCTTTTTAGACACCATGGTTATGATAATTGCGTACGAAGAAATTTTTTATAATCATTACCTTCACTTTTTCGTTGACCATAGAATATAATTATAATATATCAACTAATAATGTTTTAGTGAGATTATTTGTTTTTTATAAGAGATTATTAAATATATATATATATAGTTTTTATATGTTGATGAGGTTCAAACCAGAACCTCTCGCCTTAAACCTTGCTCGAGGCTCAGATCCAAGGAAGAACCCTTGAACCCACCACCTAGGACCTTTGTATGGCATATTCACCTCTATTTGACACCATGATTAGATTATTTGTGAACTAGGAGTGGGTCTTAAGGCTTAATCAAGCTCAGGGGAGGGCAATAAGGGCCTTTTTTTTTTCATAGGTGAAGCTTTTCATTCATAAGCATTATGAACATCATCTACAACCTATGAGTCATATTAGGTTATAGTTCTAAGAATAACTATATAAGCCCCTTATAATGTACCCTATACATTCTTGAATAACTATATAAGCCCCTTATAATGTACCCTATACTGTATCTCTAGCCCACTAAAGGGATATGAGTGCCACAAATAAACCACAACATATGCCCTAAACAATAATGTGTTTGAGGTCCACACTAAGAATGGTCCTTAGGACCATGATTGGTGTTCTTTAGCATTTGAGTGGGATGCAAATCCCATGAATATGTTTTGCATAGAAGAAAATGTGTCTCATGGCCTAAACATGGTTAAGGAGGAAAAGAAGTGACTTCATTCCTAATTGAGCCCTTTTTAGCTTTAATGTCGTTGTTAGGGGAGGAAAACACCCTAAATATAGCTTATTATCCTTGATTTCCATAAATGACACATACAACTCATAACACAACCAGTCTTAGGAGATCTTTAGCATCTAAGTTTGATATTAATGACATTAATAGTTTTTAGACACTAAATATTGGCCATGAGGTCTCAACAATATTATTGGAAGGAGGACTAGTGCCTTGAGATCTAATTGAATCTTCTCTGCTAGAAAAGTCATGAACTAGTCCTCAACCCAACACATGAGTCCTTTGTAAGCCTTTAAGTAAAATATAAGAACCACAAGTAAGTTTCCATAGGATATTATTGAATATTCTTGGGCTTAAGAGCTTTAAGAAGTTCTCAAACTAACACACGCCTCTTTTATAAGGGTTCTTTTGTAATCCTTCAATTGAAATACATGGCCCATGAGTAAGTTTTATGCAATATAATTGGTTTTTAAGGTTTCGGCTTAGCAAGATGGTGAAACGAGGACCACATACCATAATTGAACCATCCCAATATCAAGCATCATGAAAAAATTAGAAACTCCAACATGAGCCCTTGCTAAGGGGTCTTTAGCATATGAGTTGGATATCAAAATCAAGATGCGTTGTGCACTATTGATGGGTCTTGGGGTTTTAACCATAGCCATGGCATGAAAATACTAATCGTATGCCTATAACATACTCATCTCCCTTGGTAAGCCATAACACCAAAAATATAGCTTTTATACCATAATATTAATATGTATATTATTTAAGATTTCAAATTTAACCATTAATAGGTAAAACTATAAATATGGTCACGGTCATTTAGTAATTAATTGTAGGTGTATGTGGTTTCTTCTTGAAATTGTGGCAAATGGAAAACAAGTTTGTTGAAAATCTCAAGAATGTCCAAATGTTTTAGGAAAAACTATGTTCCTATCAAAATTGCTTTAGCTCTTCCCAAATCTTGATGGATGGACCATGCAAGCCTCTATGGTGAATTCCAAAATGATTTTAAACCATGTTTAGAAATCATGCTTGATGTTATGACTTGGATTATATTTGTTATTAGTATAATCTTTTCATGCCACTTGGAAAGTTAATACTTTTATTAATTATTTTGAAAAGTGATTTCAATTTTTAAATTTTGAAATAAAGCAATCAATTTAAATATTTGTTGATAATTAAAGGTCGAGCTATTTGAACTTAAAATTAGTTATAATTATTTATATTTTTATAATCATTTATATTTTCTGTTAAATATCCAACTATTTTAAATTAATTTCTTCAACTTATTAAATAAATAGATAGAGAAGAATTGTTGGTTTGGAGAATTTTAATGGTTTGGGAGTGATGATTGATAAAGATTCTGATAGTTATAATAATTTGTATTTTCTGTTAAATATCCAACTATTTTAAATCAATTTCTTCAACTTATTAAATAATAGATAGAGAAGAATTGTTGGTTTGGAGAATTCTAAAAGTTTGGGAGTGATGATTGATAAAGATTCTAATAGTGACAACTTGAAGTTTTCCATTATTTTGATAACTAAACTTAGATTGCATAAATTTTTATCCATTATTTTGATAACTAAACTTAGATTGCTTAAATTTTTATCCATTATTTCGATAAGTAAACTTAGATTTCTTAAAAAGGCAACCTGATAAGCTTTTTCTCTATATTTGGACAAAGTATCATGCTTAATGCAGGTAACATTAATTACTCATAGAAGATTTTGGATTTTGAAGCATACTATAAGGATTATGTATACGTCTTTGGAGTATATGTAAAGTATTATCTGGAGTATATATAGAGTATTATCGACATTAATTACTCATAGAAGATTTTGGATTTTGAAGCATACTATAAGGATTATGTATACGTATTTGGAGTATTTGTAAAGTATTATCGAAAAAGTAATAAAGTTGGATAATGAGATATTTAGTGCAAAAAATGTATGAGATATTTAGTGCAGAAAATGCTTAGTTCTAGAGAATTGAAGATGGCCTATAAAGAAACAAGTGATAACATGCCTATGTATTTTTTTATATATATTAATATAAAGAAGTAGCATTTTTTCCTCTCTCATTTTTTTTTAACTGAATACATGGTGTCACTCCTTCTAGCACATACATCGTGTTATTGTTAATTGGCCAATATCGAAAATGAAATGACCAATCCTTTCCTGTACAAACTTGAATTGTCAAAGGCACTCCCGCTAGCGGTGATATTAGAGGAAAACATGTATATTCAAAGCCAACATCATAAGAACATAGACACTAGAAGGACATCTAAGGTTTCTTGCTACAGGGATTTCCTGCTAGTAGTGATATTAGAGGAAAATATGACTATTCAAAGCCAACATCATAAGAATAAAGACACTAGAAGGACAAATATTCTCTAAGGTTTCTTGCTACATGGATTTGTCCTACAAACATTTATCATTTAACCTTTTATAAATGGGTGGGTTGTGCTCACAGAGATAACGTTCCGGCTAATATATTTATTCAAAGCCAACATCATAAGAAAGACACTGGAAGGACAAATATTCTCTAAGGTTTCTTGCTATATGGATTTTTCCTACAAACATTTATCATTTGACTTTTTAAAAATGGGTGGTTTGTGCTCACAGAGATAATGTTCCTGCTACTTTTACGTCATTTAACCAAACTAGATTTCCATAAGATATTATTCAAAAAGTAAGGTTGTCTCACATAGATTTTGCTACAAACATTTATCATTTGACTTTCTATAAATGGGTCGGTTTTGCTCACGGAGATAATGTTCCTGCTACTTTTACGACATTTGACTGAACTGGATTTCCATAAGATATTATTCAAAAAGAAGATTGTCTACTTTCTCATGCTTTCGATTGCATCCAAGAAATTTGTGGGTTAATTGTGTCTCTTCTCACCTATACATGAGTTATAAAATTATTTATCTATGTTTCTACAATTATTATTAGAAGCTCTGTTTTTATGTGATTGGAATCCTAATTACTTGTTAACTAGGAAAACAATCCATGATGTGTCGAGTTCCAAACTCATATGTGATTGAAATCCCAGTTACTTGTTAACTAGGATACCAATGCATGTGAGATATTTCTCCAAAGAGGACCATATGTTGTATATTGTACTATTGTAGAACATAAATGGTTCTCCCTACTCTCTTGTGTGGCCTTCATGTAGTTGGGGCATGCTTGCTAGGGGGTCATTCTGTGAGGGTGGCTTTACGAGATCGTGGCTACCAATGTTTTTGGTAAACCATATGTCTTTTAAAGAAGCCAAATTCTTTTGTCACACAAGCAACAATGAGCATTGCAAATGCTTTTTCTCTATTACTAATATGTTTAGTTTTGCGATGTTTTTAGATAGGTTGGTTAAGGGGATTGCATATAGCGTATGCAGTCTAATTTAGCCATTGTCAAAAAAGGTTCTTGGAAACAAACATTAGGTTATATTGTACATTCATTTTATTGGAATTAATGTTTCCATGTGTTGTGAGTTGGCATTGTGAGTCCCTAGGTGTCATTCTAGAAGTAGTTATTTCCCTATGAGTGTGAGTTATCTATGAGTTATAGATCTAAAACTGAAGGTTTCACCCAATGAGACTACATACAAAATACATTATTTTGAAGAGGAGACATTCCAATAGAGGTAGTAGAGTAGCTCAATGTTGCACGTAAAAGTGGGCTAAAAGTGGGCTTCAACATGGTATTCATGCCTTCTGAATGAAAATCTATTATGTAGTGGGGATGCATGTTGAGGCTTTGGAAGCTTGTGAGAACTGAGAGCTTCTATGTTGGATCTTGATGTGTCTTGTTACAATGTTGTTATATGTGAATTTCTAGTGTTGGGAGGAATAATGAAGCTTATAAGATGTTCATGAGCATGCCCAAAGGTCTTGAACCAGATACAATTACTTATTGTAATCTATGTTATGTGATAATGGTTAATTTGATGTAGCAATGGTAATAGAGAAGAACCAAAGCACACATATGCCCTCTTTCGATTTAATTTTTATATAATAAGCATGTCTTTCACAATAGCCCTTAAAGCTTGAATTCATTGCCTAAGTGCACTAACTAACTACCTACCTCTCAAAGAAAAAAATATGGCTTAAGTAAAAACTAGTATACCTCCAAATTCTATGTAAAGGAAGGCAAATGAAATTTGATTGGACCCTTTTTCATACAGTAATATAGTTTTGTTGCTACAAATAGAATTCAAAGTATTATTCGTTAAAATCGTGGAATGTCACATATTCAAGGCACGAAATATTCCTACCATCACAAATTATATATTGACTTCAAACATTACAACCTTAATTTTACAACTAGATAATGGAATGAATCGGCCTAGTTCCATCATTTGCATTGTTGAGAAAAATAAGTAGTGAATTGAAAAGAAAACTTGGGTTTGAAGATAAACATTCTTTGACCATGTGGCATCTACAAAGTTCCATCGATGATTCTTCATGACCAACTTTAATCGTCACCTTCAGCAAACAATACATTCCTTTACATAGCTCTTGAAGAAACAATAAGGGACACCATGAACAAGAAACAAAATCAATATGTACCAACTCCAAAATGATAAGTAAATCCCAAGTTATTACTTCAACCTGCATTAACTACGTCATTATTAAATTACAAAACAACATAACTAGGGATTTATTTATTAATAGGGATTTGGGACTTGTGTTTTCATAAAACACCTCCATTTCAAATAAATAATTACCCATATTCCTCAAGACATGTTTATAGCATGTTTTCTAACATACCATTAACGAAAAGGCTAATTTTATAATTTGAATAATGGATCAATTGGTTTCAACGTCCGAAAATTATGCATATAAAAAAGAAATAATGATGTGGGTTCCTTTCACTTATGATTGAGAAAATGAAGTAATGAATTGAAAAAAAAACTTGGGTTTTAAGATAATCATTCTTTGACTTTATGGCATTTACAAAGTTACATAGTTGATTCTTCATGACCAACTTTAATCTTCATCTTCAACAAATAATACATTCCTTTACATACCTCTGGAAGAAACAATAAGAGACACCATGAACAAGAAACAAAACCCATATGTACCAACTCCAAAGTGATAAGGAAATCCCAAGTTATTACTTCGACATGCATTAACCACGCCATTATTTAATTGCTAAACAACATAACTGGGGATTTGTTTATTAATTTGCATATGGGACTTTTGTGTTTGCATAAAACACCTCCATTTCAAATAAATAATTACGCATATACCTCGAGACATGTTTATAGCTCGTTTTCTAACATACCTTTGACGGAATGAGCCACGGTTGAATCTTTGGTTAGCTGCACGGGGCCACCGCAGAAGTCATTAGATATTGGCCGTCGATGACTTCATTGATCTCCACTCCTTTTTTTCCTCTAAATTTGAGAGGGAAATTACTCTAAATTTGATGGTTCCTTATTAGAAGATTCGTCCAAATGGGTAATTAAGTTTTACCATTAATCTTTAATGGTAAACAAAATCAGGATCTCTGGTTACAAGCTTATGCGCAGATGTCAAGTGGGTGACATTTGGGAATTAATTCTAAAATTTTAGATGTATGTTTAATTTTAGTTTTCTTTAGGAAATAAACTTTTCTACCAATTCTTCTTCTTCGTACAAATTTTTCTTCGAATGATGACGATACGGAATAGTTTGATGAAAACATCTTCCATATAGATTGAATCAGTATTTCTTTTACTTTTAAAAGCCTTCTTATGATCATTAAGTTAATTTTTTGGTTATATTTTGAATTTATATATTTATCTATATATTTCATATAGGTAAGAATTTGCATTATTTATACCATTTTTTATTAAGATTTTGATATAAAGGTGATTTCACCTCATTTTATTATTCTCTAGAATATTTATAGATGATAATTGTTCAGTATTTTATGGTTCTTTGATATCTTAAACTTGAATAACTAAGTGTGTATTTTCTATCATGTGGCTAAGAATTAAAAACATTGAATCATATTTAAGCATTTGTTGCATTCTACAATTTTATTATTTTTAATTATTTGGTTGCATTCTATGATGAAATCTACAATTCTGCCATTTTCAATTTGAAAGTTGCTAACTTTTGCCATGGTTGGACACTACATTCATTCTAATAACAATTAAATGTAGGAATATGGTTAAATAAAAAATATTCTCCATGTCATTGTTATAATTGGAATCACCAAAATTGGTATTGATAATTCATATTATGTCGATCCTCCAAAAATCTGTGCATTTGTCTAATGTACACATTGGTTGTGACAATGAGAAGAGTTGTACAATTTTCTCCCACCCTAGGTGTAATTTTCTTTATAGTGTTAATTATTTCTCAGTGAATCATAATAATAGTAAGAATGTTGTTTAACTTTTTAGTTTTTTTCTTTTTTCTTTTTTTTTAGTTTTTTAAGTGGAGATTTCTATTTTTTTCTTATTTTAAAATATATTTTGAAATATAAAAATCAATTAACTTTTGAAATTTTTTTGAAGAGTTCAAGCTAGTTTAGAATTTACATTTACCATCTTTACAAATTTTATTCAAAGTTTAAATTAAAAATAAAAATAAAAATAAATCCATGAATCAAATCAATGAGGAAAAAAATCCAATAACCATTAAATTTTGAAATAAAATAGTTATTAGATTAGGCAGATTAACCTTTCTCTCAATTATTTTGAAATAGAGGTTGCTAAGTTTAATTTAATCAGCAATAATTACTAGGTTGATGGTATGGATTTAACATGATCTAATATACTAATATTCACTAATCAAAAATTGAGATTCTATAAAATAGTTATGCTCTTTTTGATGTTTTTAATTAAATTCAATAATTAAAAAATATTGTACAAATAAGTGTCATATGAAATGATAACCTTAATAAGTAAATAGATTGTGTTGCAATACTATGTGTCAATACCATGGTTTACTGATACCACATGCCCAAAAATCCATAACTCATATTAATATGGCACATATTAATATGACATATGTTAATTAATCAATATAATTATTGGGGAAAATTTCAACTTTTAGTTCATTTACATTACTAAAACAGTATTCGTAAAAGTTAAATTACTACCAAGAAGCTAATAATTAATAATTACTCATAATTCCAAAATAACCACTCATAATATACAATAATATTTATTATAAAATAACATAAAACTAAACGAAACAAAAAAGCACCAGATAAACCATTCAAAGTACACTTGTGGAAAACAATTTTAACAACTAGATGTGAGTAAGTGTTGGAAATGAAGATTTAAACCAATGTTACAACTTTCCTCATCAAGAAACAATCAGAAGGACACTTGTGGAAAAAAAATGTGACAAACTTGGCATGAAGGTGGCCAATACCCACGAATATTGAAAACAAAGATTTGAACCAGAAGGCTTACAACTTTCGTTACCTTTTTCCTTCCCATGTGATGGGAGAAAAACTAACATCAAAGATTTGTTGGGATCAGGAGAATTTCTCCATTATTGATCGTATATATAGTTGAATATTTTACTTTTATATCTTCAATATTTGTGGAAATAATTGAAAATAGAGGAAGATTCAACGACCTCTGAAAGTACATTGAATTGATTTACATGGGAAGAGGCTAATGCCCAGTATCATCAAACTCTTTTCCTTGCCATAACATGGGAACATGCCCCAGGGAAAGTGGCGTACACCGATACACATTTTAATGTCCTTTTCGGGTCGAACAACGTCGTGGTAATTGAGGGTTGCTCGGCTCCACAGCCCCGTCAATCACTTACTTGAAAATTGAAACCCCAGCTTAATAAATATTCTCTTGCAAGAAAAATTTCATGGCTCATAGTTTATTTAGAAATCTACATACTCCCGGTAAATCCTTCTCGTATATGTGCAAGTTAATATTCATATTTCTTTTCATTTGTCAATGGTTTCTACATGGTATGAGAAAGTGATTGAAATTTGAATGTATAATGTATTTAATATTTTTGTCTATGCTTGTTTTCTTTTGCTAGATATTCATATAATAATGAGGATTATTTGCAATGGTTGTCAAGTCTTGTGCAAGGGTTGCAGCGAATTCTATCTTCTCAGGCCCTCCCTTCACTAGATAAGGACAAGGAGGTCACAAGAGAGCACCACTAATTTCTTAGCCAAGTTTTATGGATGTGTTGGTCTAACAAATCTCATAACCAGAGGCCCTCGAGAAATTAAGGCCTTGTAAAGTAACGTTTGCACGAATTTATCTTATTGTAAACTTGGGTAATTTTTCATGATTTGAATACACTAGATCCAAAAATACATGTCTAACATGGAGTTTAAGGTTCTAGAGGTATAGTGGCTTGAGATTGACAAATCCATTTAAATTGGGACCTAATTTGCAGTGCCAGGTTGCATAACTTTGTTTACAAAACCTTTTTAATGTTAGTTTCACTTGTAGCTCTACATTTTGTATATTTGTTGTGCATATAATGATACATCATCTAATTTAGTGCCCATCTCTTAATTTCATATGCATCTCTAGAATTTTGACAATGCACAACAAACCATGGGCCCTGTGAGAATGATTATGTGCAATTCACTCCCTACATTATATAACTTGGGTATATTTTTGTGTCACAATTTTTACAAATCTCACCAATTTATTTGTTAGAAAAAATATAGAGAGAGAAGGGAGTGATTAAACACACAACACCAAACACACACTATATTATTCTTGATCATAAAGCAATTACATATATAAGACTTAGATCACTAACTTTGACAAATTATGACTCAGACGTGACACGACTCCAACTCATAACTTAGGAATCAACAAATTCTAGATTGACTCCTCGTAACTCATAATGACAACTATACATGACATGAAAGCATTACTTCCAACACCCTCCCTCAATGCTTACATGGAAAACATTAAACACGCATATTACAACAATAAATAAATCTTTCTCACATTTGTTTGATATGGCCATCACTAGCACTCATATCCACTCTGAAATATCATAGTTTCCACTCTTTTCTTCACCACGCTTTTGAGCTTCCCACTTCATCCACTTAAGACATAACCGCTTTAGACCATCATTGATGTGCTTTGCAGAATTGACGCATTTCAACCTCCCAGCGCGCAATGCGTCAATCTCAATACTAAACCATCCTATGGAATTGCTACCATCTTTGAATCCACGATGCTCTGCAACCTTCATCAGTTATCTAAGATATCATTATGGGTACAAAATGTCTTCAACATACAATTCTACAACTTGACCTTGTATAAAAAAACTTGTACTGACGCTCTCGGAGCATGACAGGTCACACCAGCTTGACCTTATGAAGAACTACCTATGACTAATGCTCCTAGAGCACGACAGGTCACATTAGTATGTTGAATAATTGGACTATTCTTTGTGCTACTGCTTCATTTGGATTTTGCACAATAACACACATCAACTCACACTACAAACATGGACATTAGTAAAGTACAACTACCAACAACCCCTCTTTTTTTTAAAGTATATAAAATCATTATTATTGTCTACAACTTGACCTTGTATAAAATAACATGTACTGACGCTCTCAGAGCATGACGGGTTACATCAGCTTGACCTGATGAAGAACTACCTATGACTAATGCTCCTAGAGCACGACATGTCACATTAGTATGTTGAATAATTGGCCTATTCTTTGTGCTACTGCGTCATTTGGATTTTTCACAATAGATTTGCACAATAACACACATCAACTCACACTACAAAGATGGACATTAGTAGACTACAACTACCAACAACCCCTCTTTTTTTTAAAGTATATAAATATTATTATTGTCTCTAATCCAATGTGACATGAAATGTGTCCCTTTTATCCAATGCCACGTGCATAATGATATAATAATAGCATACCAAAGGGAAACCTCAGTCCTCATAGACTACAAATGGCCAATTTTCAAGACTCTGACGAGATTCCAGATCGTGAATGCAAGGAGACTGAGGGATCTGGCAATTCTTAAAGGAGCTACTGATAAAGATTCCTCTCTTTTGCTGGCAGTGGCTTGAAATCCCATGTGCTAGAGAAAATCAGGAGAACATTGGAATTTCATCAACAGATATTCCACGATAGCTCCTACAAAACGTTGATCAACACAACAGCATTAAACTTGAGCTCCTTTTCACAATGATGACGGCAATGGCAATCAGAAATTGTGCACTATCAAGAAATATCTCTTTGTAATCATGAACCTCACAAATTCCCCTCCATTCTTGAGATCCTTCTCATATTGAATTTATTGTTGTTGTACATTTCGAATCATTTATTTTTGTAGACTTTAAATCCTTTGTCGTAATAGCCTTTTCAGTGACATCACTCTTCTCTCTTCTTCTTTATTCTGATCCTTTGGTGGAAACTAGTATAATTATGTCTCTTGATCCAAATTTAAAATGTAGGCATGATTACACCCTTCAAACAATGTTTCCCCAAGTGTATCAATTATGTAGAATGCTTCATTTTCAACCTTAAGAAGGAAAAAAATGGTCATTCTAGCTGACTATCCATCAATAAATTCTCTTTTCTTGATTTCCCACACACCAACAAATGTATGTCTTCAACATCGAGGCTGAAGAAAAATGACAGTATTTTCTAGCCATAATCGTCCAATCATCCATCCTTGAAGTAACAAGGTTGCAAATTGAGCAGGCATAAGGGAATTCTTAAAGAGGCCTCTCCCAATACTCATTTCATTCTCTATTGACTATAGTTAAACCACAGAGGAACATCGCAAAAGTATTTACAAAAACATACAAATCTGACAAATCCCTCACAAAACAACAATTTATTCTACTAGCATAAAAAATGAAGACAATCCACTTTCCCAACTTAGTATACTCAGATAATCCACTATTATAACTCTCACAACTTCCTGGCCCTCCCTTGACAGAGTCAAGCCAAAATAGGATCTGATACCATGTTAAAAAAAATATAGAGAGAGCAGAGATAATGATTAAACACAACACCAAACACACATTGTATTATTATTTATCACATAAATCAATTACATATATAAGACTTAGATCACTGACTTCGACAAATTATGAATCAGACATGACACGAGTCCAACTCATAACTTAGGAATCAACATCTTCTAGATTGACTCCTCATAACTCATAATGACAACTATGCATGACATGAAAGCATTACTTCCAACATTATTAAGGATACAAACGGAATATATCAAGAAACATCGTTAAATTGCAAAAAAACATTTATTTTTTAAATGTTATTCATTATACCTCTTCCTTCGAATAAGCTCCCTCTCATTCATTCACAAGTTGAAAAGAAATAGATGTGACAATCCATAAAAGTAGTTTGAGTGGTGGGCGGTGCAAATATATCAAAGTCTCTTTTATTTGCTACTTGTGGTAGCACGGTTAAACCAATATATGGATCACTCAGCCTTTTTCTTTACGAGAACTGGACAAAATGTCAAGCGACAGTAGACAACATCCTATGGGGATTGTTTCCTACTTCTACAGAAGGAGAATTTGCGTCCGTGAATCCTAGATTTATGTTGTTGATGAAAGAGATGGCCTACCGTGAGCATCATAGTGCAGTGAAGGGTAGAGGCAAAAGCAAATTCAAGGGCTTCAACCGTGAAAAAAATAAGCATAAGGAATGGGAAAGCTCATCGATTCACTATCATTATGGTTCAAGAAGTAGATCTAATGACCAAGATAATGTAAAAGATACATTACAGGATTTAGGAAATTGTAAATTTAATGGGGAGTACATAGAGATATATTCGATGTCTCTATTGGGGTAGGAAAAGGATGAATTCCTTGCTACTCAACCATAGATGGAAGGTCGTTGCAATCTGCTTTGGAGTGTCAAATCTAGTCAACTTGAAACCCCTACATCTACCTGCAATGTTGTGGACCTAGAGCTTATGCTTGGTTATCAAAGCTCCACGACCTAAGGAGGTAAGTCTAGAGCTTAAGTCCAGACAAACAACTGTTGGAATGAGGCCCATTAGGATCACTTCATGGGGGAGACTTATTTCCCATGAAAAATATGCTTCCTTGTGTGGCCAAATAGGAATTGCAGATACTCGGCTCT
>APFE031139739.1:0-12095 GCA_000404065.3 Pinus taeda
TAGCTCTTATTTGGTTTGTTTGTCATTAGAGAGTCTTAGACTCCTAGGAAGGTTAGATTTGTCCGCAAGTATAACTCATTCCGCTTGACAGTGTTAGTATGAAATTTCTTGGAATGTGTACCAATAATACTTCACATAAGTCACTAGGTGACAAGTGTCCCTAACAAAAAGTTGATGGAAACTAGAGATTCAAATCTGTAATAAAAATGGAAAACCTACAACAAAAGTATATATGGTCTAGAATAGAAAGCACTAGTAAAAAATATCCAATGTAATAACCCAAATGGAAATACTTTAAATGAATAAATCTTTTATTAAAAACACCTGGTGAAGGATATCTACATATGGGTATGTAAGTCCCCCTCTGTGGGATGGGTCCTTTGATACCCTTGATGCTTCAAAAAATGATCTTCTCTCTCAATATGTGAAAAACCCAGACAAAATGTGGAGAACTCGAATGGGTGCTCAAATGAAAAAAAAAACGATAATGGTGACGATGATTATGATCATGGTGAAGAATGAATGAAAATGCCTCATATTATAACAAAGTATTGAGTTAATCTTGAAAATGGAGAATTATAAAATAATATTAACCAAATCAACATCTACCGCTTGGAATACTTTATTATATTGGTTGGAGAGGTAAA
The DNA here is from genome assembly GCA_000404065.3 of Pinus taeda. NCBI lineage: Eukaryota > Viridiplantae > Streptophyta > Pinopsida > Pinales > Pinaceae > Pinus > Pinus taeda. The sequence continues at coordinate 648 of APFE031139739.1, forward strand.
CGAAATTTAAAATGGTTAAATATCTTTATTTAGAAATAATTAACAAATAAAATGATTTATTAATTATTTTGCGAGAATTAAGAATAGTGAGAAATTGAAATAATTATTAAATAGTGATTTAACAATTATTCCAATAATAGAAATAAGGAAAATTAAATAAATAGTGATTTATTTAATTATTCCTAAGGGATTTAGTCAAAATTGACAAGGAAAATTTATTTAAATAATGATTTAATAATTATTCCTAGAGAAATTTAAATAGATAATGATTTATCTAATTATTCTCATGGGTTTTTTAAATTTATATTAGAAAATAATTTAATAAAAGTGATTTAATAAATTATTTTCCACAGTGAAAGTCATTTTACTATGGTAAAATTAAATCTACATGGTGTGTTTCGATCCACCTAGTTAGAAATGGCTAGGTGATCATTTTTTGATGATAACAAGTTCCCCCACACGTAATAGTGTTAGGAACCATTTGTATGACCGAAATACGTTGTAGGTTACACTTCCATGAGACACCAAAAGGGAAGTCAAAGAGAGAGAGAGAAATAATTGAAGCAAGTCAAGGACGAACAAATAACGGAGGGGGAAAGACCTACTAAACTGATAGAAAGTCTCCTTTATGTGGGAGTACATGATCTCAAATGAGGCGGGGGAGGCATAACCATACCCGTTGAGATAACTACATAAAAATAATAATGATGAGCCTAACAATGTGGGACTAAGCTAAAAAGTACATGATACATGATACATGATATACTGGCACCAGTGGGCCAGAAAATAATTCGATGGATCCCATATACATAACGCGCCTAGAAAAACATAGGCGATAACTGAATACAATAAAATTTGAGTACATGAGACATAATTCCCCTCAAGCTAACATGGTTGGGGGGGGGGGGGTTCGGGTCACAACCAAAGAAGTCCTCATGAATAGGAAAGGTCTCTAAAGATCTGAATGGATCATTGGAAAGAGGCATGCATGATGTGGGCACTACAAATGGAAAAAACTAAACCCATCACATTTGCGGAACTACATCTAAGGCTAGATCAACATCTGTGGTCATATGGGCATGTGAGGGGCTACTAGAAGGGCCACCTGCTCATGAGGTCTGGAACATCTCACACACACCCGAGAATCATTGGGACAATCGTCTAGATCACCGAACTGTCAAGCATACAAGTCTTAAATCATGTGATAATGAGTTGATGTTGAGCACATGAGAAACAACAAAGTCAAAGGGAAATAATGAATCCATTTGCTTGATCTGTGGCACCTAACAAATATGGAATCTAGAACCTAGGTACATTGCCCTCTAGACCACTCTTCTGGAATAAATGTGTTGAGGCTGATAGAAGAGGACCTGCCAGAGTTAAGGAAATAATTAATCCTCAACAAAGCCACAAGGGATCATGGTAGAGTGATCGATGGACTGATACTAGGGATGATGATGGTGTGAAAATTCCTAGATCTAACAATCACAGGAATCCTACTGCAATAAACTGAATATACTTTAGCTAGATTGTAAATTACATTACAAACTTATTTCAGATTTATTCTTGAAATACTGAAGTGAATTACTAAAGTAGCCTACACCAGATTAAATGTGATTATGAAACATAGAAACTGAGCAAGGAAATAAAAACACATAGGACACTGTTATTTTTGGAAAAATGTCCCTGGAAAAACCTAATGCAGGAAAACCGGTGCATTGGCTATGAGGGTTTATTATTATTAATAAGTATAAAATTATGAATACATCATTGAATACCTCACGGGGTTATTCAGTTACAAACAGAAATACTGGTAGAAGCTTAGTGAGATTACCTCACACAATCACTAAGAAAAAGTATCAGTTGTTTTGGCTACTAGATAAGGTGCCCCTGGCAGGCCCTACATTGTCTCTATGTTGCCTCTACATTGTCCCAGCGTCAACCCTCTCTGGAACAACATCACCCAATTGGGGAATCAGTCAGTAGCCCAGAGTCACTGCTCTTAGCTCCTAGTCTCACACCCCAACTTTCAGCTGTTGAAATTGACTCTCTATTCTGATTTTAGACTTTCTCTCTCTCCCTTTTCACTGCTTCTCCATGGTCCTTTTGGAGATATGTCAGCCCTTGTTTCAAGGCTACTGGATCACTCTCTGCCTCTCTCTACTTATGATTCGATGATTGAGAATCTCTCTCTCTAGAAGTTGCTATCCCTACCCCTCAACTACAAGAAATATCCTCAATCGAATTTTCCTCCTGAGCATGTCTCACTTCAAAAAATTGATTTCTTGATCTCTCTTGGTGTTTTTTCCAAATGAACCTCAAACCCCTTCTTATATCTTCCTGTTGGACAACCAACAACCTATATTAACTCCTAATCAAAGGCTCAGATCGTTTTGACTTGATCTTTGTCTTTATCTAGAAGATTCACCCACAATTAGATTAATACCCATTAATATTTTAATTTTCCTAAGTTAAGACTTAGGAACCCAATTAAAAATATCAATTATTTTAATATAATCGTCTCTAGGTGGAATTTCCCAAAATGGTTTCTAGTTTCTTTGGAATGCATGTGCCCAAGCCTCCCTGTAGAATTTGAGGCTTAGAGCACATCTGATGCTACCCCAAATCAACACTCCCTCTTAGTGATGAATGTGCTCTAGCAATATACTACTATTACATACTGCTCTGACTTTGAAGCATTTTCCTCTACGCTACTGATGTTTGACATGATGTCCACCAACTACTGCAATGTTCCTGCAACTGTACTTCTGCCTTCGACACTAATACTGCCAATTCTACATTTGTGCTATAGCTCCCTCTCAAATATTTCATTTGTTATGTTGCTAGCACTACCACTTCTACCACTACATCCGTACTACAACTCAGTTGTTCAAAGAAGCAACTGAAAACACCCAAAACAGGACAAGTATCCAGTAGGTACATTTCAGCGCTGAAAGCCTGACTACTGCTAGTCTCATGTTGTCTTCTAAAGATGATGTGCTGCTGAAGCTCTACGTTATGCCTCTGTGCATTACTGCCTCTTTTCTCTGCAGTGCTCAAGTTATGGTGCTGCTAACTACTACATCTGTCGAATCAACACTCCATGGAACCAACTTGAAACTCCTCCATTCCGCTACTACTGATTATGGGCTCTTGTAGCAAGGAGATGATCCAAGAGGTAGGATCCTCAAGGATCCTTCCCATCTGTAGCTCTGTCGAACTATAGTTATAAATCAGCCCACCTCCCTCTTGGAGGTATCTTGGCTGTCATGGTGAACTCCTCCTCCTATTTGATCTTTGTAGCTGCAACCTTAAGATCGTGCTTCTCATCCTTGTCCTTTTTCTTTAAGGGACACTAGGATGCATAGTGGTCTATCTCACCACATCTGAAACACTTCACCTTGGAGACATCTTTATTTCAAATTTTGACCTTGAACAGGTCTCTTCTCAGCTCTTCGTGTTTTAGAGTTGCCCACATCTCATCCCAATTAGGAAATGTTACTCTGCCTAGGATAGTCTAGACAAAGACTTGTCATTCATCCAAGACTGGATTTAGGGCCAATCTCACTAACTGTGAAGCCTGAGGTGTATGCCTTGCAGCTGATAACTGATCACGGGTCTCCTTCAACATCGTGAGGAATGGATCCACACGTTCTCCCTTTTGCACCTACGCAGATCTTAACTTTTGTTCCAAGTACATCTTCCGTTGCTCGGAAGATCCCTGATACAACATGGCCAAAGCATCCCACATCTCCTTAGCAATTCCTCTACTAGCAACGTGGCACACCATGTGATCGTTGACTCCATCCAGAATCATCCTCTTGGCCTTTTCCATCTCAACCTTGTACTTCTTTATCGGATCTGCATCCGCAGGTTTAGCTACCACACTATCAACATACATCTTAAGGGCATTCTCATCTAGAAGGAAACACATTCTAGCCTTCTAGATGACATAGTTGGGAGCTTCATCCAAACTATCTTGATCCCTAGCGCCACTGGTTTCCATATCCTCCAAAGACTGTCAAACAACTCCCCCTTTCTCCCTAATTCGTAGCTTCTAGGTTGGCTTACGCACTCCTTGATGGATCTAGTAAGTCTTTTGCTCCTCTGCTTCCCAGAAAGTGATAAATATTGATTTCCTCGATAAAAAAACACTGGGGAAGTATTCCCTCACTATGTGATTTACTTCCTTCTTCCAACGAATTTTCTTCCCAACACTTAGCTTGTAGAAAACTGCATCCCTCTAGCTCTATGTTGATGCACTGTGTGGTTCCCTATGCCTTGGAAAATTTTCGATTTGGTAGTCTTACCTCTCTAACGGTTCACTGAGAGAGAGACACCCACGAAAATATAGCCCTCCTAGCTAGAACTACACAATCCCTTATGGGATTCGAACTACTACTTGCTGCAACAAGTTGGCTCTTGCTTCAATGCTAGATCCACTCTTCCTATTTCACATCAAAAGCTCTGATACCATGTGGAAATTCCTAGATCTAACATTCTCAAGAATCCTACTGCAACCAACTGAATCTACTTCACCTAGATTTTAAATTACATTACAAACTTATTTTAGATTTCTTCTTGAAATATTGAAGTAAATTACTAAAGCAGCCTCCACCAAATTAAATATGATTCTGAAACATAGAAACTGAGAAAGGAAATACAAACACATAGGACACCATTATTTTTGGACACATGTCCCTGGAAAAACCCAATGTGGGAAAATCGATGTAGTATCTCTAAGGGTTTATTATTATTATTAAGAAGTAGAAAATTATGAATACATCGTTGAATAACTCATAGGGTTATTTAGTTACAAAGAGAAATACTGGCATAATCTTTAGTGAGATTACCTAAAAAAATCACTGAGAAAAATTCTTGGCTACTGGATGAGGTACCCCTAGTAAGCCCTGCGTTGTCTCTATGTTTCCTCGATGTTGTCCCAACGTCAACCCTCTCAGGCACAACGTCACCCAATTGGAGAATCAATCAATAACCTAGAGTCACTTCTCTTAGCCTCCCAGTCTCACACCCCGACTTTCGGCTACTGAAACTGACTCTATGCTCTAATGTTTGACTTTCTCTCTCTCCCTCTACAATTCTTTTGCGTGGCCCTTCTGGCCTTGCGTCAACCTCTACATCAAGGCCACTGGATCACTCTCTACCTCTCTCTGCTTATGATTCTCTGGCTGAGAATCTCTCTCTCTCTCTGGAAGCTACTATCTCTGCCCCTCAACTACAAGAATTATTCTCAATCGCATTTTTCTCTTGAGAACTTCTCACTTTAGAGAATCAATTTCTTGATCTCTCTTGGTTTGTTTTCCAAATGACCCTCAAGCCCCTTCTTATATATTCCCATTGGACTACCAATGACCTAGATTAACTCCTAATCAAAGGCTCAGTTATTTTGACTTGATCTCTGTCTTTATCTAAAAGATTCAACCACAATTAGGTTAATACCCATTAATATTTTAATTTTCCTAAGTTTAGACTCAGGAACCCCACTAAAAATATTAGTTATTTTAATATAATCATTTATGGGTGGAATTTCCCAAAACAGTTTCTAGGTTCTTTGGAATGCATGTGCCCAAGCTTCCCTACAAAATTTGAGGCTTAGAGCACATCCGATGCTAGCCCAAATCAATAGATGGAATCAAAGTTGGGTGGCAGAGTGACAACTTCCCTTATCGGAGCATAGTAAGGATGGTTGACCTAGTAGCAGCTGACTTGATTCTGGAGGTGGTGGTCAATGACTCAAACGGGGGTTCGAAAAAGATGGAGCAGAAGAGCTGGAGGCTAAATATGATTAAAATGGGAGGGATATGACATGAAGACATATGAAACGCTGTAATGTGACACAAGGGGATGCACAATAGACTCCATAAATACAAGGGTGACTCATCTCTAATGCTCTAAATAAGGGTGACTCGATGATGTTGCCATGTGGGGGAGGCTTGGAGGGGACAATGATAACATGAGTAAATTATGGTTAATCATGACGAAAATCAACACTTGAGTCAACTAGTGAAAAGGTAAAGTGGCACCAGAGTATGTGTTGAGATTGCAACAAGATGATGGAGCTTAGTGAAAAGAGTCACCTTCACTAAGTGGGCCCGCAGGCTATTTTTGGCGCAAGTCTATTTTTAGACTATGTGTATTTTTAGACATATGGATCATGTCTATGGATTGCAGGTTGCTGTTTATGGATAATTGATCAAATTGGGAAAAAAAGAGATGGACTTCTATTTTTGATGAAAGTGTGAGTGATCACAGTGTGAGTGATCAAGTCTATTTTTAGACTGGCTGTCAAAAATAGAAAAGTCAAATATTATTATCTCACAATAATATTTGGACTATAAACTTAATCTTATTCTCTTGGAGCATTTCAGTTTGAGCTACAGAGGTGGCACATGCAGCTGTCAGAAGGAAATACGCTTTTCTTATGAGTCAGTTGAGTTGTTGCATGCATGACTTCAGTTAGAACTCAATCAATTGAGTTTGGTGGAGTTGATTGTGGAGTTGATGGAGTTGTGTTCAGTTTAGCTTTGTTAAACTGGTTGTATTTAGTCTAACTGGCAAATAAACTAGAGATGAGATGGGTGAATTAGTTATTAATTAATTCACAAGTTATTAACTCATAATACAACTAATGAATACATCAGTTAACTCAGTTGCATGTCAGTGCATGTTCAGTTCAACGGGACAGGTGGTAGAGAATCAGATTGCTATCAGTTGTGACTATAGTTGTGCACCAAATCTTGCACAATCAAGGGATTGAGTATGCCAATGAGTTTGCCCACGTATTTGCCCACATTTTAGCTTATGCTCACGTCCAAAAAGCGTGAGTGACTATTTTGCAGGTAGAAAACGAGTTTGGTGAGCCATTCTCATCAGTTCTTGAGCGGGTATTGAGCAGTGGAGGCAGGCAAGCAGTGGAAGAGATTTGGAGATCAGATCTGAGCTGTATTGTGTGTAACAGAGGTGGAGATACTTGTGAGAAGTATTATGCTGTGTAATGTTACATGACTTAATCATTAATATACAGATAGTTGGGGTTTTTAGCGAGATGCTTTCCCCGGGATACATACTGTGTTAATGTGTGAATGCTCTTGATGTTTTATTGTTATTGATGCTGCTATATTGATGATCAACGTAGAGGAGCTTATGTATTGTGTATGTTTTCCATAATAGTACATGATCAGGATAATCTCCATTGAATATGTGTGAAATTATTCAAAATTTTTACATGCATTGCACAGTTGTAGTAGTAAGTGAGCCTCCCAACATCCTGGACTGTGCCTTGTGCATTTTTGGTAGTCAGTCTCCCTCTCGGTGAAAATTGCACAATCTTCACAGGCAATCACAATGGTATGTTGCATGTTAGCCTTTCAGCTTGTTTTAGTTTTCTACTGTCAAATTTCTTGTCATGAGTGTTGCTATATCTCTAGGTATCATATTTGTTCATTTTCCTCTTAGCAACATAGGTACAATGGCTTCTAGGTGAGCAGAGTCAAAGACACCGTTTAGAGCACCACTTGGGATGCAGTCGATCAAGTGTCTATGAACTTACCTATCTATGAAGACATCAAGTTGTTCATGGACAAGGATATCAAGATGAAATGGTAGCAACATCATAGCAAGCAACACCATTAGCAACAACAGAAGGTAGCACACCTTCATGCAACAAATGCAAGAGGAAGGTTGTTAACAACAAAGAGGTGGAACAAAGCTGCAAGCTCAAGCAGATCCACTTGTGATGAAAGAAGATTTGGAGATTGAGGCTATGAGGTGATGACATGACGAGAGGATCGCGTGAAGGTAAAGAAAGAAATAGAGAAGGAGTTACAGGTGCTGAAGTGAAAACTCAAGGAAGAACAGGAGTTGCACAAACAACAAGAGGAGTTGTAGCAAGAGCAGGCACAATAGGAGGTGCAACATGCATAGAATGATGAAACTGTGCCCATATATGTTATGGACCCATCTAGTAGCTGGCATGGAGTAGACAGGGTGAACAGTGTTGTTGATTGCACATAAGGGTATTTAGGAGCATGGATGTCATTATGCACAAACATGTGATCCCACCCATTTGGAGCACTCACCAAGGTAAATACAAGAAGCAAGTTTGACTGGAGCTGAACATGTATTTTGACAAGTTGATGCACATGGTCACTAACACACACTCTTAGATTAGCATAGACACTATGCATCAGTATGTTGCTGATCTTGTTGCACTCAAGACGATGATTGACATGTTATCAGATGAGTTGGATAGAGGATCCATATCAGTGTACACAGATACAATGGAGGCAAGAGTTCGCTTTTAGCAAGATGTCACCATTGAGCGCATGGAAACCATCACAGATGGCCAAGCTTAGCATCAATTTGCCACTGTCAATCATTGCAAGGATGTCAAAGAGTTGGAATCATCACAACCGTCCAACTGTTAGTGATAGCTTGTATGGCTTTCTCAAGCGTATTTTGTCTCACATGGGTACACGTGCAGATTGGATGTAACATCTTGTAAAGTGGAAGTCCAAGTGTCGATAGTTGAATGTAACAATCATAGAGTAGTTGAAGAGTCACGAGGGTAGGTGAACAGTCACAAAGGGTGTTGGCTTGTTATGGCTTGACCTAGGTTCGGAGTTAATTAGCCAAACAAATCCATGTACTACTAGCCCTTTCGGTAATAGTCCATAGAGCACGGACTGAGGTCTCACCCGAAGCAGTATGGGGGGATGCTAGAACCAGGTTTTCACACCCTTGAGATGTCTAAGGGGTTGATTTAGTCCAACCGTGAATACTTTTGCGTAGGTTACTTTGCGCCCTTCCCTGGCCTGTGAGGCCTTCACGGCCTGGTTATATTTGTCTTCGCGTAGCCCTAACTAGGGCTGTGGGGCTTTTGTGTTGCTAGAGAAGAGATCCGCGCTATTTCCCTAAGTCACCCCATAGATCTTACTTATCTTCTTATCACAGTTAGTTATCTTCGCATCAACAGATACCTTATATTATATTCACTTACTTAGCACATTCATATAAGTTTGTGTAGTAATTAAACAGTAACCTTGAAATTCATACCCAATATACTTCAATGCATAAAACAAGAGAAGATACATAGAAATATGGTAAAACTTATCTTTATTAATGCTTCCAACGGTTATATACTCCACCTTCCCTACGCACTTAGCTGCAGGGTCTGCAAACTCAACTGTAGACTACTAGGCCACTCCGCACTCAGCTACAGAGCCTCCTCCTACTCTATGACCCAAAGACACAACTCTACACTTCGACTCAATGCTTCATGGATTGATTTCCTTCTTCAATTCCTTTACACTTAGAGCCTTTCTCTATTTATACAATTCCTTGGTTTGCAGATCATGGGTAGATCTCTCTAACTGACATTACATTACAAAAATGAGGGTGGAAAACCCTCTGACTCATTTACCATCTTCGTACTCCGTGCCCACAAATTGTGGAGTCTTTACATCAGACTTAGTTGAAAATTGGACTTTAAGACCTAAAACTTGCCTTGGGGTGGATCCCACACCAAATAGGCCCCCAACACAAACATTGTGGCTCACCCTCGAGTCACTCTTTTAGTCCAGAGATCTTTCCGCAAAGACCTCCCAACTCTGGTAGGACGACTGCAAGGTCGGCATCGCATTGCACGAATTCCTGCTGTATCTCTTGTATGCATTGTTCTGAGACCGCGGTGTCGGAATTGCTCCCCTGTATCTGTTCCTGCATCCCCTGCATCTTTGCAAGCTTGCCTTTAATTGTTACAGTGATTATGAAGGCCTTGTCGATCTAAGGCTAAACATGAACCTTCAAAACCACTTCTCTGTGTCGCGTCACGTCTACTTGCTCCATAAGCGCTTTCGCCTATTGCATTCATGTGAGCCTTTGTGTGAGGGACACCGTCTACACGGTCCCTTTGACATTGTCATAATTCTGATGTAGCTCATGTGGCTTTGTTTCTAAGCATTGTATGTTTGGTTCCTACTACAGACTGGTGAGGACCTTGAAGGATTCTTCCTACAGTTTGGTGTAGTCCCTCATTGCACTGCTGATCTCGTCCATCCCCGATGTAGTGGCATTAGCACACTATTCACTTACCTCTGAAGGAGTTGAAGGCTGCACCATCAACTGCAGCTCTGCTATTTGAAGGTTCAGCTCCAGTTTAACCTTGGGCATTTCTTCTCGTGCCTCATGCACCCCTGCTGCTATTCTTTGGATGCGCACCTCTACTAGTGCTTCTACTGGGATGGCCAACTTAGGGACCATCTAGTAGGCTTCTTCAATTACCTATACCATCTTCCTGTTCTGAGACATGACCTTGTCATGTTTCATGCTCAACTGCTCCATGTTGATCCTCTGTTCACTCAACACCTGCAACATTTGGCTCTCCCTAGCTCGTAGTTCTGTAGTAATCCCACCCTATAGAACATAGAGTGTCTCTCGAGGGAGCACAACCATGTTGATCCATATTCCCTTCAATGTACTAACCATAGGTCTGTCGGCCTTATTTGTTGTAACCAGTGCCCCTTTTAGCAGCACTATTGTGTTGGTCGTACGAACGCGCAACATTTCGTCAGCTGCGACAATTCCTATTGTGAGGCTAGTTGAGAGAGTACTAGCCTGAGTAGTGTGCACCTGTAACTCCTGAATCTGTGCTTGGAGGGTTCCCAACACAATTTTATTCTCCTTCGCAAAGTTCTAGAGGGCCTCTGTGGTGACGTCGTGCACCTTCTCTCCTATATCATGTAGATCCCCCTTAGTAAGGGTGATCGGGTCGATAGATAGCTTAGATGCATTTACCTTCTTGCGTGACCCCATTCGCTCTCTTGGGTGCAGGTGCTTCAATTGTGTGGACGCTGTCTTTGGGTTCGTGTCGCCCTCCTCTATCTCTGTTTCCATCTCTTGATCCTTCTCTATTGAAGGCGATTTTTGGCCCTCGTTCTCCTTCTCTAGTGCCTTCTGTGGCCTTTCATTGTTCTACTACCATCTATGTAAAGTATCGCGCCTCCTGTGCCTTTGCTACTACTGCTTCTTTCCTTCTCTTTTCCACCAACTGTGCCACGTGCAGTTTTTCCTCCTCCTCCTTTTTCTGCGCAACAGACTTTTCCACTGCAAAGATGTCTAGAGTGCACCATTCCGGTGGCCATGCCTCAAGTAGGTCAAATATCACATCATGAACAGTGACTACAACAGTCACTTTCTAGCCAACCTATGCGATAGCGTGACCCCCCTTGCGCGGCCACAGACCTTGTGACACTTTGCTCTTGCGCGCAACCCCGACATCACGCAGCTTTCAGGCAGAGTAGTTTATAGTTCCACGCCTCCTTTCAACTACCTAGAGAGGTAAGATTATACTTCCCATGGCTAGTCAAGTGGCCACACCACCTGTATAGGGTTTCAACCTGTCATCCATCACTTTTATTGGAAAAAATC